>VXBQ01007003.1:925648-1039612 GCA_013400175.1 Phainopepla nitens | reverse complement strand
TTTCTTTCCCGTCCCCGCTCACCTTGCACCGCCAGCTCCCGGGCCGGGGGCGCGGCGGGGCGGCCCCGGGGCAGCAGCGTCCTCAGCACAGCGCGGAGCTCGCCGGGCCCGCCCCAGCCCGTGAGGGGCGGCGGCAGAGCCAGCTGACCCCGCACTTCGCTCCAGAGCCGGCCCAGCTCCGCGGCCCCCGCCGCTCGCCCCTCCTGCCNACCGGGTCCCCTCGTCCCGGCCTGCGGCTCTGAGGCTTCTAATGCCGCAAGAGACCGCTGCGGTGCCCTCCTGCGGCTGAAAACACGGGGAGCCGCCAGGTCCAAGCGGGGCATGAGGCTGGAGCGTCGTCACCGCAAGTGCGGCTGTGTTTGGAGAAGGTCTGTGCCGCTGTGACAGCGGGTGCAGAACAGCTGCGTGAAAACGCCTCCAGAGAGCAAGCTCCAGACCGGGACGGCTGACTGACACCGGACGGCCAGCCCGGCCCGTCAGGGAGACATTTCGGTGCACTTTTGAAAAGCAAATAACAGTACGTTACATAGTCTGGTTTTGCCCTGTCCGAGCAGAAGCGAGGCCCCGCCGTGAATTCGGGCCGCTGGCACAGCGGTCGTGCGATGAACCCGCGCAGGAGCGGTTCGTGCCCTGCCCGAGGCTGCCCTGCGACTGCCAGCAGCAGATTGTTCGGAGATGCAGAGCCGCTAGAAAATATAACAAAACACTAGTTATGTCATCTCTTAGCCATAAGGGTGCAGTATCATTATTCTTGACAGTTACCCAAGTGTCTGAGCTGTGTCGTTGTTAGGTAAGAGTTGAGGATCGTACCCTGCAAACTGACCTTTCCCTCGTGATTTGTGACCCGTTTTTGGTGCCTCGGTATGAATTTGAATGACTAGCAGGAGCTCTTTCCGGAAAAAGGTTTCCAACTCAACATTTGGCAGTGAAACTGCAGCAGTTGTTTGCAAATTGAAAATAACGTGGGTTTTACTTCCCCCTTCACGCACGTTTCAAAGTTTCAGAGCAAGGGTGAAATTGACAGTGAAGTTTTTCTTTAGGGCAGCCCGTTGATACTTTCCTATTGTAACCACCTGTTTTGATTTCTTAATTAGTTCTGAAACTGTTGACTTGGAGCCAGATTATATTAAAACATTACGTGAAGTCAGAGAATTTGTAATATATTTTAGGTGCAGAACGCTTTTTCAATGAACTCTTAGGTTTTTCTCATTTGGTGATGTCACTGATTTACAAAGCAAATAAAGTTAGATGCCATAGGTGCAAAATTACAATGTAACTTTTTCCTCTTTATGAGTGAAAAGCCTCCAACTGCTGCCTGATTTTCCCATTTTGCAATTAGAGTGTAGTATCTGGTTTTTTTGGCTGGAGGTTGAAACGCTTTCTCAATGTCTTTTTATCTATTTTTCTTCTTTCTTTCCAAACCTGTTGCTCAGTGCTGGAGTTACATCTTCCCAGTCACATGCAGAAATATTATCCTGCTGTTGTCTTCTTCTGTGTTTGTACTGTCCAGAATTAGAGGATGACCTCTATAAAAGGATAAGGTTGAAAGAAAAGAGAGGTATCAAGGAGATGTATCAAGATGATGAGGGGAAAAAAAGGGGTGGAAAAAGCAGAGTGCTGAAGTAGTTTCTGTACGTCATTGTGTTCAAGGTCTATACTGAGCCCTTGGCCAGCCCTGGCCCAGGATGTCCTACCTCTATCTTTGAGTTGCTCCTTTCAGCCCATCCCGTTAAATCGTGGCCAGCTTCTGCTGCCCGGCACCGTCCGAGCACGGCAGAGATCTCTGCCGTCTGTGTGGTGGCAGGATCGCTGGGCATGCCGTGAGCGGCAGAGGGCTCTCCAGCACCAGCTTCTGGAAGCAGCAGGGGATCAGCCTCTACTTCTTTGGGCCAGGTTCTAATGAAAAGCAAGATTCTCCTCTCCTGGACCAGCGCTGTTGTACTTTCTGACAGGGAAATCCTGCAGAAACTGTGCAGTTTTGTAGTGCTCTTGCCTGACCCACAGATGCACACAGCAAATTGCCAGCAGACTTCGTGGGGCTTTACTCCATTTGTTGCTTACGACGTGGTATTTTCTCTCATGGGTTTTTATCACCCCCCCTTTCCTTTCTTATTACATTATATGGTGATAACCAGTGGTGTCCCTGTTTCATATTTAGCTCATATTTTAATAACAAAGACAATGTAATTCTTCTGTATTGGATCAAAGGCATTTTTTCTTACTTTAAGTCAGTCTAGTTGAATTAGAAAAAGGGAAGGGCAAGCTTTTAGTTGGCTCTGCAGTGCTGTACTCATACATTTAAACAAGTCAATGGATTAAATTAAAAGCTTTTAATTTCTATTTATAATTAAAAAGCAGACATCTGTGGTACTTCAGTTTGTGTTTTATCTTTTCTTGTTTGCTGCAGGTTAGCTAACAATGGAATCCACACTGAATCAGAAAGAAATGACTGGCAACAAAAATTCATGGGATAGTTTGCTACCAGATTTCCCTAAAGGCCCCCTTTCTGGATATCGTAAAAAAGCTTCCTTCAACTGGAAGGAGATGGCAGTGTTCATAGATGGTGAAGATATCATCCAGCTGAAGGTAAATTTTTCAAGAATTGTAAGCATGTTTTTAATTGTGGAGTTATCGGTAGAAGTAAGTATGTTTGGTTTTTTTTTTAAGGGAGTATAGTTAATAATACCCTGTAAATATGGAGCATGAAGAAATTGTATTTGCACAGCCAATTTTCAGAACAGAGCTGAATTTTTAAGTGATCTACTCTGCTGTCTCATAAGACTCATTAAATTACTGAAGATCAGTGCAGGGGAGACCAGCAGGTGTTACATTTCAGAACTGGAACGTTCATTTCAAACTGAGAAAGATCTATATTCTACCGTATTTCTTTACTGCTTGCATTAAATCATAGATCCCATGGTTTTGCAAGGCACTTATGCAGAGCTAAGTTCAAACCACTGTCAAACAGTATTTCTGTCTTACTTTGACCTAATTTCCTACAATGTTCTGTGCTTGCATTAACGCTTGTGTGACATTGCAGTTGGAGTTTAGCATGTGAACCTTGCTAAAAAAAGCTAAGCCTACCAAGGAAAGAGATTAACTGCAGCACAAGAGATGGTGTTGAAATGCATGACTTGGAGATCTAGAAGGAGAAAGAACTAGCTTTCTGAAGGAGGTGTAGATTTACATGGATTTAAGCCAATCTTTAATCTTCACCATAATTATGAAAACCCTAGCAGGTAGATCAGAGAAGTCAAAAAGGCCTGGTTCTGCAAATGGCTGGTATGTGTTAGAGCACAGAAGAAAACACAGGTGCTCTGTGTCTGAAGGAGTTTCAAAGCTGTAGGGACATGTAGAGTTGTTTACACAGAGAAAGGGAATGACTGCCTTTCAAAGGAAAGCACAGGAAGTCTGGATTTCTTTCTTTTTATGTGAAAGACAATTAAGAAGATGTGGCTATCTTGAAGACAGCTCAGATTTTTTTTTTTTTTTATCCCAGCTCTGGGATTAAAAAAATACCATAATATATTATTTAATGCAAAAAGGATCCAAGTTACAACATTAAAAGATGCACATCCCCACATTGAAGAGCTGCATGTGATGGTTCCATTAAATGGAGCCTTTTTTACTTTCATCTGGGAACAGAGCAGTTGTGGTAGCTTAATAGCTTTACCATCATAGCATATTTCTAACTGAATGTAAGCCCTGGAGTTTTACCTTTATCCTCAGACTGAGGGACTTTTGTCCCTTAGATTCTACCAGCAGCTTTGTTTATTGAGATAGTGAAGCTGCTACAGAAAGTAAGTTTTACCATACTCTTCTTGTAGATTCAGAATGAATCAGTGAAACACTTCATGGTGAAGGAGATGTCATAAATTTTAGCTGCATGAGATGTGTATATGGCAGACCATTTAAATATATTTTCTATTTCTCTGGAATTTTTGCTTTATGAGTTTATACCTTCCAGCAAACGACTGTAGTTTGAGACCCAGTGTTACTCTGGAAGAAAGGTAACTGATTTTGTTAATGCTTTTAGGTTAATATTTTCAAATCAGTTTTTACCCCTCCAAGAACAGAATCTTCTCTGCTCTGGAAAATGATCCTCTCTTTGCACATGGTCCTGGAGAAGATTTGTGCCGTGAGAAATACCAGGAGCTGACATTCCTGCGCTGCAAAAGGCTGTATGAGTATGACTTTCTCACTCCACAAGAGGCGATAGAGAACCCGTTGAGGTGGATTACTATGATGCTCTGTATAGGAATGTACGATTGGTCTCTGTGTGTCCAGTTTTCCTTACATAGTGCTGTAAGTACAGTTCAAGGGTTATAATGTGTGAATTTAAGTAACTTCTAATACCATTATTCTGTTGCATTATGCCTATTTTATTAAAACTTGATTTTTTCCTCATCCTTTCTTTTAAAAAATGGTTTTAACTGTTTGGAAGAGTCAGAGAGCTGTGGGTAATCTTTGTTGTTAAACCCCTGTCTCCACTGGAATCCCACCTGGAAAGTAAAGGTGAAACAGTACAGACAGAGATACATAAAAAAGTTTTCATGCCTTCTTTTGTTTACTCCTCTGCCTCCTCTCTAGGGCAGCCAAAGAACTTGTCTGTTGGTGGCTGTGTGTTTGCTAAAGATTTGCAGATATCAGAAACTTACCAGCTCTAAGCCCCAGTGTCTTAATGAAGTGCAGAATCCAGAAGGAATGGAAAGCAGTTTAAAATTTCTCACTGACATCAGTGGATGAATTCTGTTAATCAGTTGTTTCCCAAATGGGTTTCTCACAAAGAATGCTCAACATATTATCAGTTGAATTAATTAAGTAATTATTAGTATTCACATAGCTGGGGAGCATTTAGGAATTAGAGTTTTGTTGTGTGAATATCCATGTAGGAAAACTGAAGGTGGCTTTCAAATCAGCATTCTTGTTTGATTCTGAAGCAGCTACCTTCAGTTCCCAATCTGTTTGCAGTAAAATGAACTAAAATAGTTCTTTAAGTTTTCCTTTGCTTAAGAGAGCATCACTAAGGATAAGTGGAAAGTATTTTGAAGCCCTTGCACTGAAGGCTTGAACAGGTTAGAGCTGGGACAAGTTCAGTCATCTGTAAAAGGGCCTTGACAAGATCAAATCCTGGCTTACCTCCCCCAGCTATAGTCCAATTATAGTTTACTGTGCAGCCCAGTTTCCCTGGTCTCTTTACTGGACATCACTATTAAAAATCATGTACAATTTGTGCTTTTCATCACAGAGTACTGATTTCATTCTTTGTTCTGTTTTTTACAGGTATTTGCAGCTCCAATTATGAATGCTTCTAAGAGATTTGCACACATTTTGAAACAAACCTATAGCATGGAGGTAAATTTTTCTAATAATTTGTGAGAAATGGAGGCTATTAGAACTGTGTCACTGTTTGCAGTTTTTGTGTTATTTCTGATCTCTTCATATACCTAGGTACCTCTAAATAGCAAAAGAAGAGACCATGGAGAAGAGTCAAGCATTGAACTCTGACTGTCCTCACTACCAGCTCATAAAGCACTTCCTGGATATGTTTTAGACTGTCCAAGTTAACATGCAGAGAAAATTTGAGAACTTTTCCCAAAAGGCAATATAGATGGCATTACACAAGTTTAGGCTCTGTCCAGAGTCATTTAAGAGTATCCTACTATGAAACTCTTAACCTTGACGTGTTGCCATAAAAATACCATTCTAATGCTAAAAGATGTTAAATAATAATGTCTTACTGCCAGATAAACACCACACGGAGTTCAGTGTACTCCGCAGAATAAATGCAGCCTGTCTGATACAGGAGGTGCCAATCCTAAACAGTTCCTCCAGTCCAAGCCATGTGGGCAGTATTCACTGCCTGGCCAGAACTTTTTTGATTTTGCAAGATAAATACTCTGAGTGTACTTAAACTGAGCTTTGTGCTTTTGTTGCTTTTTATCACTTCCTGTTTTGTTTTGGGGTTTTTCTTGCCAAGTCACTCTCCAATAGCTGAATTTGAAATAATTTGAAAGTCTTGCATTTTTAATAATGTAATAAAGAGATCTTGAACTGTGCCCTGTATCTCCTTTCTTAGATTTTTGGATGTTTTGCTCTGACTGAACTCAGCCACGGAACCAACACCAAAGGCATACGGACTATGGCCACATTTGATCCTAGCACTCAGGTTAGGCCTTGATGCACGCTGTCAACCAGGCTTCCTTTCCATACAAAGCTGTGTAAGAAGGAGTTGGTCCCTGCGTAGGCTTCAGCTCTCACAGCTGAAACAGCTTTCTCAGTTCTTTGTTTGAACTCACAGCTCAGTTTAACCTAAGATCTAGGAAATGCTTCCCATTCCATTAATTGCCTTTTTTTTTTTTTTTTAACTGCCTAAATGAGCAATTAAAAAAGCTGATTTTCAGACTTTACAATGAGGTAATTATCTTTTTGAACTCTACATTTTTTCCTTACTGCATGTGTTCCTTCCAAAGCTGAACACAATAAGAGAGATCCCAGGTGCTGGAATCCAGTATAGAATAAAGTCCTGGTAGTTAATGAATGTTTTCAAAAGATTGCCAGGGTGATAAAAAAAAAAATAGCTTTGACCTGATTTTTATTATTTATATAATTCTCTTCTTCTTTCCTGACTACAGGAATTTGTCATCAATACACCTGACTTCGAAGCTGCAAAGTTCTGGGTTGGTAATATGGGGAAACATGCCACTCATGTAGTTTTGTATGCCCAGCTCTGTACTCCTGATGGACAGTGCCAAGGATTGCATTCCTTTCTTGTACAGGTAGGGTGGAAATATTGCTGATCATTTTGTTCTTTTGGGGAAGAGTGGAGAGAATTTAAAGACTTTGTTATGCTCTTATTTATACCTGACCAGCAGATTCTTTATTTAATGCCTTCACAGTTTATTGCAATTGTAACCAGGATACTTCTTAAAAATGTTCACTGATTTTTATGAAGGTTGTAGAGCTAGTTTTATACTGTCCATTTTCTGCAAAAACTTCTGAAAATAAAAAGGTGTTGAAAAGTCTCCAGACGATTGTGATACTTATATAGTTAGAACTCATCTGTGTTCTGTGAAGTCCTGAAAGTTTGGCACAGGGCTTAAAGTGATTTATGTCTGCCAATGCTGCAGGCTGATCTGCATGAAATCTGCAAACTTCTACCACAGAAAGCATTTTATATGATTAAAGACATCAGAAAATATGACAGTGCAATAGAGAACTTGTACATAGTAAAATGTACTAGTTGCAGACTGAACAAAGTTTATTGCAGAATCGGGGAATGCCTCTAAGCTGATTGTTACAAAAAAATTCCATTGGTTTCTGCTGTCTGTACACCTGAAGGAGGTTTCAGTGCTAGTCTGATGAGAGCAGTCATCAGTGTTAAGGGATATTTAACACAGTTATGTAATTAGTGTCATCTTCCAAAGTAATTTTCATTAAAGTTTCTATGTCCTGAATGACAGGATGCATAAGTACAAGTTATATCCAGGATTATGTGCTTGAAAGAAACAGCGAGATCTCTTTATCATTAATAACAGGGTTCAAGTTGGGAATAATTTCAACTTTTGAAAAATTTGGCCGATAACTTTCATTGTTCCATTACTGAAATGTTTTGTTCACTTCTGTACAGATTCGAGATACAAAAACTCTCCTACCAATGCCAGGTGTGATGGTAGGTGACATAGGAAAGAAACTTGGCCAGAATGGGTCAGATAGTGGGTAAGTGAATACATTTGAAAGAGAAGACATTCTAGGTTATATCATAACGTAGTGGTGCAAAGATCCCCCTCTCTCTGTTCTGTCCTTACTCCTGAAGTGTTCACTAGTGGTTTTAAATTGTTGATATTTCTAAAACAAAAAACTCACACTGAAAGATCTTGAATTTAGCTGAATAAACAGCCTTTCTCACTCTTTAAAATATGGAGTGCTCCTGGTATTCTGTGAATAACCCCAGGCAGTCTTGTAGTTATAGACTCTTCAACAATAATAATGAAAAAAAAATCTAATAAATTCTGAGTAAAGAACATTATCAGCCTCTGCACCCATCTGAGTGTAAGACTTTAATTATATTTTCTGTTGATTTCCAGCTCACAGGAAGGCTAGTGGTGGTCCCCAGACAAGGTTTATTTTTAGTGAAGATTAAGATTAATGAGAGGCAAGAGAGAAACTATGTATCTTGTTTAAACCATGGGATTTCTAGACTGCAGCCAAGAAAGAGAAGGCTAGTTATTTTCTTCTGTATTATGTTTATAGAGTTGAAATAAAAAAAATCCCTGGCTCCATTTCTTAGTCATGAACTCCAAGGGCCTTTCTGTGTGTACATTGCTAACCAAAGGTGTCTGATGGGGAGGAGATACAGTAAGGAAACAGAGGTAGATTTCTGCATTAAAACAGTCATTATGTAAAAATTATTTAAACTATTGCATTAGTTATGTAGCTCTGTATAAAGACATAAACTTCAAATGGTAAAGAAGGGTTTCACTTCTTTATGCTTCAAATTGGCTTCTTTCTGTTGATTCAGTTTGTTACAGATTTATGTATTGTCCTTCAAAACAGACCATTGTTACTAAACACAGTATAGACATCTTGAAGTAGCCTAGTTTCAAATATTATGTCTTTGACTGTCTTTCCAGAAGATTGTAGGAATTTTATGGTTATTTAGCTCATTATCATTGGTTCTCTGTTTCCTTAAGACACAGAAGAAATAAATTTTAAAAACCCAAAATAACCCAAAATGAATTTATAGAGGGAAAGTGTGAGAACAACTTGGAAAAGAGGGATGAATGTTTAAGGTTTGGTGGGTACTTTTTGTGCTTCTGCGTTACAGATTAGTAGCCACCAGATGGCACAGCAGCATGGGCCTGAGTAATCTAAACGTTATTCAACTTCATATTTCTGTAGAAGTGTTTCAATTCTGCTTTTCATTCTTATATTACAATATAAGAAAGATGGGAAAGAAGAGTATGCTTGTTATGTGACTTTAAAATGAATATAATTTTAAATCCATTTCTCCATTATCTATTGGGAAAATAAAGTTGATAATAACTGAATAATTTGAAATTATAATCTATAAAATACCCTTTAAATTAGATACCAGTGACTTCCTTTCTTAATGTCAGATGGAGTCCCCTTATCTTAGTTGACATCATATATCATTTAAAGCAGTCATAGGGCATCCCTCTTTACTTTGTTATATGTTGTTTTAAAAAATTATTATTATGTTCAAACAGTAGTGCCCAAAAAGCTCCAGTCATGGATATAGATCTCTTAAGTATGCATTAAGACAGTCCTTGCTTTTGAAACCTTAAGACAGCACTTGCAGATTAAGAGAGAAGGATGAGGGAGCCCAAGGTTACCCATAGATACCCCTTATTTAGCAGAAAACTCCAGAGGCCTGTGTTCCTGATTATCTTAGCTACTTTTTTTTTTTTTGGAGAGGTGTAAGATTAGAGGCAGGCCAACATGTTCTCAAGAACCAGGGAACCAAGTTTTGTTCTGCAACCTTCCTGCTTGCACTGAAACGTCAGAAGTGTCAGGGCTTGTAGATGTTGGCTCTCAGAAGTACTCAAAGGTCTGGATGGGGACTGCAGAGGAAGTTCTGCATTTGTTTGCAGAGAAAACAAGCCATACCACGCTAGAAAATGGACTCTTGGTTGCATGATTTCCAAAATGCCAGGATCCACAGGGAGGTATTTCACCAGATACTGCCTTGTCAAGTTGTTCTCCTTGGCCATTTAGCAACCTTACATCCTCCTTTATCCCAGAGAAAGCACAGACTTGTATGTGGAGAGGAGAAAACCTTCCCTTATGCTGTGACTACAAGTATTAGACTACGTGCATTGACAGGTTTTTTTGAATGTGTGTGTGAAGTCTGGTTCAACTACCATGAACACTTAGTAAATGAGGTCTATTTCCATGTAGTTACACTCAGGATATGTGGTCACAGTGGTGATCAGAGTCTGACATCTGACAGAGATATTTGATTTTGTTCCTGTGCTTCAAGAAATTTATGCTAATAATTTTCAATATGGATACAGATAGTTAAGTTCCTGAACAATGATGAAGGTCATAGGGAAGAAATTCCAGAGCCTCCTTGGAAAATGCTATTGATTTATGCTGTGTAAGAAAACAGAGTAGTTGATTGTAGTTGTCCACTCTGGCTTTGAAAAACAATTAATCTCTTGGGTTGTTTGGCTGAAAGCTGGTTTCCTAATGCTGGTTTCCTCTGCTAATGCAGAGTGTAATGTTTTTAGTAAGAGAAATAATTTCAGAACTAATACGGGAATTTTTGCAGTGTAAATCCATTTCTAAAATTATCTTTCCAAATAAGTCTTACAGTTTCATAATTTGAATGTCCAAAAATCACATGGTCTTTCACACAGAATCACTGGGTTGGAAGAGACAGACCTTCAAGATCATTGAGTCCAACCCGTGCCCTAACTCCTCAACTAAGCCATGTCCTTGAGTGCCACATCCAGTCAATTTTTAAACACATTCAGGGATGGTGACTCCACCACCTCCCTGGGCAGACAATTCCAGTACTTTATCACTCTTTCATAAAGAACTTTCTCCTAATATCCAACCTGTATTTCCCTTGATGCAGCTTGAGACTGTGTCCTCTCGTTCTGTCAGTTGCTGCCTGGAGAAAGAGACCAACTCTAGCTGAGCACAGCCACCCTTCAGGGAGTTGTAGAGTGATAAGGTCACCCCTGAGTCTCCTTTTCTCCAGGCTAAACACCCGCAGCTCCCTCAGTTGTTCCTCACAGGGCTTGTGTTCCATGGCCCTCACCAGCCTCATTGCCTCCTCTGGATGTGCTCAAGGCTCTCAAGGTCCTTCCTAAACTGAGGGGGCAGACCTGGACACAGCACTCAAGATGTGGCCTCACCTGTACTGTGCTCCTGCTGGCCACACTGTTCCTGATACAGGCCAGGGGCTGCTGGCCTCCTTGGCCACCAGGGCACACTGCTAGCTCATGTTCAGCCAGCTGTTGACCAGTGCCCCAGCTCCCTTTCTGCCTGGGCACTGTCCAGCCACACCATCCCCAGCCTATAATGCTGCAGGGGGTTATTGTGGCCAAAATGCAGGACTGGACACTTGAACTCATTAAACTTCATCCTATTGGACTCTGCCCATCCATCCAGCTGTTCCAGAGCCCTTCTCCCTTCCATTAGATCGACACACACCCCCAGCTTAGTGTCATCTGCAAATTTACTGATGAAAGACTCAATACCCTCATCCATGTCATCAATGAAGATATTGAACACAACTGACCCAGCACAGATCCCTGAGGAACACCAGAGGTGACTGGCCCCAGCTGGGTGCAGCACCATCCCCACCACCCTCTGGGCCAGCCTCCAGCCTGTTCTTAACCCAGCAAAGAGTGCTCCTGCCCAAGCCATGGGCTGCCAGCTTTTACAGGAGTATGCTGTGGGAGATGGTGTCAAAGGCCTGGCTGGAGTCCAGGCACACAGCATCCACAGCCTCTTCCGCATCCACCAGGTGGGTCACCTGGTCATAAAAGGAGACCAGGTTGGTCCTACCCCTCCTAAACCCATGCTGGGCTGGGTCTGATACCCTGGCCATCCTGTAAGTGATGACTCTCAATATAAACTGTTCCATTTGTAACTTTAGCTGCCCTGACAAAAAAAAGACAAAATCACTTACTAAAATATTTTAAAATACTTTTCTTTCTCTAGGAAATTTACAATAATTTGTGTAATCAATGCATAAAGGGGTAAAAATAGACCTCTGTTTTTTCTTATGGAGGACTTAGACTGATTTTTGTTTTTTGTTACCAAAGTTAAATCAGACTGCCACCAGGGGATGCAAATGCTTCAGTCTTTATTTTATGATATTAAAATGTCCACCTGTTGCTAGTGCTCTGGCAGTCTTTGAAATATGCTGTTCATTGAGGACCCAAAATGATAGTAGCTGAGGAAAAAAAAAAAAACTAGTGAAAAAAATCCCTGAGTATGTGGGATTTCAGGGGCTTTTCAGTAAAATGTGTGGCAGACATAAGGAGTGAGGGGGGGGTGACGCACAAATAAAGCAAGAGCTGGGCTATGTGTTGATATGCATTTCTGTTTTCTTCCTTTTCTGTGTTTTTTTTGGGGTTTTTTTGTTGGTGGTGGTTTTTTGGGTCTTTTTAGGGGGACGGGGGGTTTGGGTAGGGATGTACCTTAGCTACTGGAACATTGCCCAGATTACCCATTACTTCAGTGCACATCAGTAAATGGTTGACACTGAATTGGTGGTGAACCAGTTTCATGTCCAGTTTTAGCTAGCAGCAAATTTCTGCTTTCTCCTCTCCAGAGATGTGGAAATGATACCCAACTGGCTCTGCATGGAGAAGAGTGAAAATCAGCTATAATTGTATTTCTGAAGTGGTAAAACATGTTCTGAGCTCATTCAGCTGTGTCCACTGATAATGTGTCTACAGTTTGTTGAGCAGATAAAACCTTTTGTAAGGGAAGAACTAGAGAAATGAAACTGTGATGTTACCTTAAGCCTTTGTAGGGAAGAAAAGGGTTTTTCTTGAGGAAGAATTGTTAATTGGATCTAATGATAATTGTGGGCTTGGGAAAACTGATGGAGATTATTAGCTGTTTAACAGCCTTTCATGTACAATTAAAATGTCGTCAATCTTTGCACACATACAACACACTAAGATGTTCAGCATGTTCTCTGGCAATCCGTGAGGCCAGATTCAGTTTTCTGGATACACAAAACAAAACAAAACACCCAAGAAGAAATGGGTAAAGGAGATTTACTGGACAGAAAAGCAATAAATTGTGTAAAAGGATCCCTTCTGGAAAGAGATGGCTCAGAAAGCCCTCACTACAATTCCTTGTATAGTGACAAAAAGAGGATACATCACATGACTTCCAAACCTTTACAAATTGCTTTTAAATGGTTAATTCATAATTGTTTTCTTTGTTACTATTTCAGTATTACTGCAAATAACACATTATGATGCTGCTATTGCTGGTTTAAGGACAGAACAAGTGAAAGTCTAGTCCTTTTTGTCTTCTACTATTTGTCCTCTTAATGGTCATTTAGATTTTGCAACTGTTGCAGTAATTTCACTAGGAAGATAGGAGCTATGATACATGGTTGAAGCCTAAATTGTCCTTGGAGCTTAATCTTTCAACCTGAAACAGTGGTTCAGTGAAGATAATATCCATAATCAACTTCTTTGGTTATTTGCTTCTACTCCCACACTGCCTTTTTCTTTCTGCTGTGATGAACATTTATGTAGCTGTAGGGGAGTCAGCTAGGGAAGTGGAACTGCCTGAAAACTAATGAAAGAAAACCCCACCAATTTTTGCTGTTTTCAGTCAGATAATTTGTCATGTCTGTTTCACTGCAAGGCCTTAGGAGTGGTTGTTTCAGTACAGGAAACAAAACAGAGATGTAAGAATCAGTCCTCCTTCCCAAATGAACAAGCTTAGGCTTGTTTAATATTTTGTATTGACTTGCAGCCTCTGACCTAAGTTTCAAACAATTGCAATAGCAATAGCAGTGAAGTGGCTGTAGAAGAAAAAAGAACGTTAAAATTCCTGCCTGTATTTATGTAATCAGAATATACCGTGAATACTTTAGTCTTTGTGAAAAGGGCCACCTCCACAGTTAAAACTAGGTATTTTGCAAACACACCTTGCATGTTTACAGCTTAAGTTGAAGCCGTCATTTTTGCAGCAGAATCATTGACATTTCTCTGCTTTGCCCTCCTTACGTAGTTTCTGCAGTCAGGGTTGGACACCGTGTGGGGAATTAGAGTGCTGTGTGTGTTACTAGGCCATTGCTGCAGAGTGCTGCCTTATCCTTTCATTTTTGTCATGTTCATGTGCCTCAAAACTCTACAGCCGTTGCTACTTACCACTGAAAGGCACTTGATGTGGGTGAAAATGGGGAAAGGTAGATTTAGATCTGGTCACACATTTGTTTTTTGGCGCACAGAAACACATCCTCACGTCTGCAGTGAACTTCAACCAACGATTTTTGTTCCTTAGCAGAGCTCTGCCAGCTCTCAGCAGCTGCAGGAGTCTGCACATCCAGAGCTCTCCAGAGCTCCTCACAACACTGGCACTTGGACAGTAAGAACTTCAGTGTGAGTGGGTCTTTGTGTGTCTGTGGAGTCCATTAGATTAAGACTAGGAGGCCTATAAACTGCTGTGTTCTTTTATCATTGCTATAGAGCATTACTGTACAGAGCTGCAGTCGTAGATTAGAGCCCTGATTGTAGAAAACTAAAATACTGCCATGCAGTTTTCCCAAGTTCCACTGTAACTCTTTTCAGCTCTAACCTTTCTGTGAGCTTCAGTCTAGAATATGTGGCAATTTTCTTTCCTTCTGCAAATTTTTCATCAAACCTCTGAAATGTTATTCTTCCCAAGGTTTACAACCCTGATATTAATTGACTCACAGCCCTCCAATACCATTCACCTGCTTTCTGTTTCTGGCTGGAAGTCTGGCATTAGAGATGACTGCACCATCTCTAATGTAGTCAGTAACAAAAGCTGGCAGAAAAGGCATTTTAGTGAGTCTGAAGTTCACCAAAGCATGTTTGAGCTATTTGTACTATAGGTAACAGTTTATTACTTTAGTACTGGCAAAAGGAGCTCGTAGCTTTTCCAGCTGCTCCTCTTTTATCAGCATTACTGCACACCAGATGAATTACTGTTGCATGATTTAAAGTCAGTGAGATTAACTTAGTTTGAAATGTTCCCTGAAGTACTGGCCAAAGAACCCAAGCAAGAATGCTGCTATTGGAATGGCACTTCGCTCTGCTCAGCTGCTCTTGGTAGAAATCTGTCTGATACAGTATTATTTTTATCTGTGGTAAAAAATGTGTCTACATGAGGCAAAATTGCACATTGCTGTGGAGCCCTGTGATATCTATCTAAAGTGACAGCTGTCTGTCTGTCTTGCTGAGAGGTCTTAATCTCAGTCACGCTATTTGCTGTGCTTCAGAGGCCTGAAGTAGGGCAGCTTTCGAACCTCTGGTCTTGTCATCATTGTGTGAAATTTAGCTATTTTCCAAACTTGCTGGTATGTGATACCCCCATGACTGTGTATACAGTTCCATTATTGTAAGATATTTCTTCAATTCTTTAAGGAGATTTTTCCCCTACATGCGTTGACAGATGTGGGCCAAGTCTATGCTTTCTAGGCTAATAACCATTAAAAATGTGATCGTTGACTTCATTAAATCTTACTATTTATTTTTAATATGTTCCAATATAAAGTTCCAATTGGCCAGTGTGTCTAACAATTCCCAATAGCAGAGTTCTTGGAGAAGAAGCATAACAGCAGTTGGCAGCAGTCTCACAAGGTCGCTTAACCCACCAGTCCTGCGAGGTTCTGCTTTTATTTTCAACACTCATGCTTATAGGCAAAATATCTTATTTCTTTACACATGGAAATTTTCTGTTGAATTTTTAATTGCTAGTTGTGCTGCTTTGCATTGTTTTTTAAAGTCTTTGCCATCTGATATCCACATATCTTTATATAATATATCTGTAATGGATAATAGCAAGGGAAAAAAATCTAAACCTTAAAAACCTGTTACTTGAATTCATTTTGATTTTAAGAAAATAGGCTATCATATAATTATAGGAAATTCAATATTCTGGTTCACTAGCTGTGAAATAAGTTATTAAAAAGAGTGTGCTTGTAGTTTTTAATCTTAATAATTTTAGGTCATCTATGTGGTACAGAATTAGTTTCCTTATATTTGTGTCAGATTATAATAAAACTTTCTTGAAGGTTTTTCACTCTTTCCAACAGAAGACTTCCCTTAGATGTAACTATTTGGGTTTGTATTACAGCAAGTGAAAGTGAGTAAAATTGTTTAGGTCATTTTGGAGCTGTTTGTTCAGCACACATCAGTCACATGTTCATTATGAGTAGGCTTGGAATTCCTAAAAGTAGACAATTGGTATACAGATTTATAAAGTAGTAGCTTTCAATTTGCTTTTTATGAACACTTGAGTCTCAAGTACAGGTCATTATAAAAAATTTTCTACAACTGAACTAATCACTACAGTGTAAAACACAACACAACAGAGGATAATTTACCGTTTTATTCATTGTCATTATCTCTCAGGTAACAAATGACAGAACAAAAGGAAGTGTCCTCAAGTTGTACCAGGAGAGGTTTAGGTTAGATACTGGGAAAAATTTTCTTCACTGAAAGAGTGTTCAGACATTGAGACAGGGTGCCCAGGGAAAAGGGGTGGAATCATCATCCCTAGAAGTGTTCAGACGATGTGTGGATGTCATACTCGGGGATGTGGTTTAGTGGTGAACATGGTGCTGTTGGGGTAATGGTTGGACTCTGATATAGGAAGTGTTTTCCACCCTCATGACTCTATGACTGCTGCCATGAAATCTTATCATTCATCACATATAAGGCTAAGCATGTTCCAAGTATGTATTTGCAGAGAGAAAGCCCAAGAACTGGAGCCCTTTGAGGTATTGTCCTAATATGTGCCCCAGAGATTATATCATCTCTCTGTTAGGTCAACTCTTCCTTTAGTCTCACTTATAATTCCAGTTTATATCAACCATTCATCAGCTTTTTAAAATAATATTTCATTGCTTTCTTCCATGCATCCCTTCCTACTTGGGAGGGATCCTTATAAACATCCATGGAGCTCCCTTACTTTCATCACTCTGATTTTTTATTAAAATTCTCATTTGCTCTAATGGCTAGTAAAAAAGTGCCATTGATGAGCTGCTGGTGTGCTGTGACTGGCAGACTTCCTGTAAGGAAAATTTTCTTCAGTAACTGGTGTCTGTTTCACTGTTTGAACACATTTGTAGCTTCCTGCCTCATGCTTGCATTGTGAGGTCCTAGAGGAAGGGCCTTCTTGGAATTCTACGGATGGACAGCAGCTGTGAAAGAAAGAGTATAAGCTAGAAACCTAAACCTTGCCACACACACTCTTCTGTAATTAAAGAAATGAACAATAATAATTAGAATGCTCAAGTTCTTTCTAAAATGCATGCTACTGCTTAAAAAGATTGGTTGTTGTACAGTTTCAGTTGTGATTCTATTTGAGATATAGGGAGCAGAAGATGTGAGTTTAGCCAAAATATATTTCTAGAAAGAGATTGAATTTTTTTTTCAGGGATATGAAAAAAATATTAACATAGATGGAAATCAGATTTTTTGGAAAATCTGAATTTGCTTCTGTTACAAAGTAGTGTAGTCGCACTGAAATTGGCATTTAACAAAGCACTTACTAGCGTTGTAGAGGCAGCTGGTTCTTGGTTAGGATAGCACGCCTTTCTCCGTGTCTGAGTCCGAAATACTGTGTATCTCTAAGGCTGAATAAACTCAGTATTCAGATATGTTTCCTTGGAAACAACTCATAATGTAAAAGCACATGCAGCAATGCGGCCTTTATGAAATTTATTAATGTGAAAGACCTGGCTCTTGTGAGCCATATTAAATAGATCGGCCTTTATTGGCAGGAAAAAGAAATTTTCTTTGATTACAAATACAGCTTTTCAAGTGCTATTAGGTAGTGAGATATTAGTGAGTGGGGTTGATACTGCTGCTGTTGTGCCAAATTGTGTTGCTTATTTGGGTCAAACAGTTCAATCACTTTCTTTCTGAAGAATATAAATACTCAGGACATTCTCCCTATCTTAACATCTTCCCTCTTTATTGCTACAATTTAGAAAGGGTTAGCCTGCTCTTCCTTTTCTAAGATGCCACTTTTCAGGGAACAGAATTCCTAATTTGAGTTTAAACAAAGGAAAATTTTCCTTTCAATTCCTTCTCAGGGCACTATTTCAAATATGTCCTTATTTGTATTGCAGTAGAATGAGTGATCTTCACAGATCTATATTTTAGACTCATAAAAATATATAGTGTCTCTATTCCAAAGCAGTCTCCAGACTGGACTAAACAACACCTCTCTTAAGAATATAGTTCTGCAGAATTGTTTGAGGCAGGAAATTATTTGGAATGAGAGTGTCCCAGTCCCACTCTAGGCAGCAGAAGGAAGTTGTTCATCTGCCCAAGCTTTTTGACAGCTGCAATACCAACCTAGGCAACTTAAGTCATGCAGCCTGAGAATTCAGTTCAGCTTTCTTTGGTGTCAGTGAAAGTACCTGTCAAACTGCCTATGTACAAGGTCTCTAAAAGTAAATTTTCCCTTCCCTCAACCAGAATACATTGCTCACCCTTCTGTTATTTTTTTTACTTCTTTCCTTACAAAGCTCCTAGAGTCTATGAAGTGGGTTTTTTTCGTTTTGTAAACATCATCTTTTTAAAACAAAAAATCAAAAACCAGAAAAGTTATAACAAATCATTTCTCTTCTTGAATTTATTGTACTGCTCTGAGTCTGAAAGTCATTGTTGTCCCATACTTCCCTAAAATTGCCTACCTGGCTTGATGGGCACTGTTTTCAGTTCACTGACATGCCTGAGATAATTTTGCAATCCCATCTTTCTTATGCCCTTATTTCTGTAATATAAACACCTCAGACTATGTAGACATAGATTTTATACTGTTTGTGTATTTGTTTAAACAGATTCGCCATGTTCCACAATGTCAGGATACCGAAAGAAAACATTCTGAATATAGCTGGAGATGTCACAGCTGAGGGGAAGTACTCAAGTTCTATCAAGGTATGAAACAAGATCTTGTTTCATTAAATATACAAAGGTGTAAGTAGGTTAAGAGACAGAGCAGTGGGCCTCTTATGTCAGGAAGTACTGGATACTTGAACTTAAGAAGGCTGTTGACAGTTTCATATGAAGTATGAATGTTGGTTTTTTAACTGCATTTCATAGGTGTCTCAACTCACCTTGCTGACTTTACTGAACTTCATGCTCTTTGCATGACCCCACTGATCCCAAAGAGTTTAGAGTTTGATTCTGTTCAGGCAAGACATTCTGAGTCTTGAATACCTCATCTGAATGAGTCAAGGAACAAAATCGGCAAAATTGCCTCTGATCATGCTACCAAATTGCATCTTTATGGGGATAAAATGAAATGTTAGCCTCAGCATTAATTCTGTGTCTTCTATTAATTCAGGACGTTAAAGAACGTTTCAGTGCATCCCTGGGATCCTTGTCCACTGGCAGAATTGGGATCACAGGATTTGCCGTCACCAATTTAAAGCTTGCCTTGGCAATAGTCATTCGCTTCTCAGCAGCTCGCCGTCAGTTTGGACCAACTGAGGATGAAGAAATACCTGTCCTTGAATACCAAACACAGGTAAATACTTCGGAATTCAATCTACAGACTTCTATATAGTGCAACTCACATTCAGAGTTACTGCAGATCACAGTTGTAACTGTGAAGTTAGTGAAATTAAAGTTGTCTGTGTCACCTGAAGCATCATTCTAGTATAGCCGTGGGGGTTCATTCCAACTCAAAATCTTCTCCTGGCATGACCAGGCTTTTAACATTAAGTTCTTGGAATAGCAAAACCATTGTGATTCTCTGAAGCACTGAGAAACATTTATCTTCTAAAATAGTAACTTTTTAAGTGAAAGACTCTCTTACATGCACCTGCGAGAGTACTGCAGATGTAGAAAGTAGCATTTGTTTGAAAGCATCACTACTTCTTTTGCCGCTACACTAACTTTGTCATTTGTAGCCTGTATGCTTTAGAATTATAGAACCCAATGACATTCAGTCATTGAAGAGGATTATAACCAAGGTTTGCCTGCAATTTATGTAGAATAACTGGGGAAAAGGGAAAACTCAGATCTGCTGGATGAGAAAGGTTAGTATATAAGAAGTGCTGAAAACAATCTGCCCAGTTGGTCCTTGCAGTGTGGATGCCTTTTTCCAGGTTGACGCTTACCTTGCAATGATGAAAAATTTCATGAGTTTCTACAAACTGGTGGAAGGTGCCTTCTTTCCACCATTTCTGAATAAGCCAGGGTCTGCTTTCCACTATTCTTTGAGTTTCTCAATTTTTCCCAGTTTTGGCTTGTTTTATGGGTTCTGCTTGCTGAAGCTCTCATTCCCTTCTTCCTTTACCACAAAGACTTTCAAGCAGTTTTTCTTTTCTTTCGTGAGCCCCATGAAATGGTTACAGCTTCTGTCATGTTTGTACTGAAGAAACTTAGGAATCATGACTGATCCTGGCATGCCAGACATTTTATAAACACATGGCAAAAATATGTCTTTGGCCCCCAAAACTTCAGTGAACTTTTTCCCTGGTTTAACAGAATGCTTATCACAAATTCATGAAATGTGAGAACTAAAACAATATAACCATAACTTGTATAAAGAGAACAATAACCACCTATAACATAATAAAATGTAATTAAATTACATTATAGGTGGTTATTGTCCTCTTCTCCATTAAGCAGTTTTCCATTTTGAACACAGTAAAAATTAATGAGTTGGTTCAGTATAATAACTATTAAAAACATATATCAATTTGAGATCAAATAAATTTAATTCTTTTTTTTTTCCAGCAATGGCGTCTTTTACCTTATCTGGCTGCTGCATATACCTTAGATTATTTCTCAAAGTCCCTGTTTGAGAACTTTGTAGAGTTTTTTGCTGGTGTGTTGGCAAAGGAAAGGAGTCAGAGACAGGTGAGATGTTTACATCTTTCCTCTTGACTGAGTTCTTATTACAATAAACTGTAAACTGTTAAATGCAAGACCTCTTTAGAAGTCTTAGGGTCTCTTATGATCAAGAATGATAGAGCAATGTCTCAGAAATGTGGGGCATGCAAAGCACTGATTAAAGTTGCATTATAAAAGCATTCAAATTAGTTTTGATGGAGTGATTAAAGTTTTACTGATTTCTGTGGGATTGAAGGTTATATTTGCTTGCAGAATTTTTTATCATAAATATATTATGATGGTGTAAATTCAGCTTATAACTGTTGTAAATTATTCTACACGGAGCATATATCAAAGATTTTCTGAAAATACACAAATCTTAATTCCAGACTCTCTGAGTCTGGCTTGAGTTTGCAATTCAAATTCATGCATTAAAATAAATACTTTTAGTGAAAAAAGTTGACTTTTGAGTCTTAACGCTGAATTTTTCTTCCACAATCAGCCCACTGGAAGTCATCCCTTTACAGAGGAAATAGTTTAATCTATCAGTCTCTGTGCAAGGACTGATTCTTGATCAAATTAACTGCAGTACTGTGTTTTTACAGCATATAAATTTTATTTATTTGTGTAATTCTTGGCAATAAAAAGTTTTAGGGCCTACATACTGGCTGTGTATTTCTCAGGTCTTACTTAAATCCTCAAGCTTTTTTAAGCTAAAGTAACACTCACGAAATAATTTGTACTAATGGTGGGGTATTTTAATTTCTCCTCTTTGCACAAAACACAGGAGATTCTATTTGATTTTTTTACCTGATACTTCTTCTCTGGAGGTCTGCAGTGCAGTCACTAATCTTAGGGAAAACAGTGGCTATCAGGAGAAAGTCATGATAGGAAAGAATCTCGTTGAAAATGTTAAGAATGTAATCCTTATGGATTCCTTTTGTTCTACAGGAGATCTTAAAACAAACAACACCAACCAGGGAGGTACTCTTAAACAAGCTTTGGTTGTATCAAGCCCCTGTCTCCAGAAATGAGAATTCCAAATGCATTTTCAGAGGAAGGTCAACAGAATTAGTGTAAATGCAGGCTACTGTGATTCTCTGGAGTCTCTGAGGGTGTACATAAAAGTGTTCCTACTCTTTGCAAAACTCATTCTTAAAAGATCAGTGAAAACTGTGTAAGGCAATAAATATTATAAATATCTTATTGCTGGCTGGGGAGAGAGATACTGCTTATGTCACAGAGAGGATAGAAGCTTTTTATGGACAGGCCACCCTCAACCACCTGCTTCTCCATTTTTGGGAGGGAAAGCATGGCAGGTGGTGAACTAAATTACTCAATGCTGTGGAAGCTGGTACAACTGAGCTAAGATGCACTCATGTGCCCATTACCTGACACAAATTATTGCTGTCTCACATAAGGAAGTTGGTGCTGAAGGTTCTTCAGTTGTGGCAGGGTTTTTCTGTGGGGCCAAAGAGTTTTCATGTCTGTATTGTCAGTTACTGTTCATTATAAAGCAGTACATGTATCTATGGCTTCAGCTGGTCACCAACTTAATTTCTGTAAAAGTTATTCCTTGTTTATAATTTGTTTTTCACAAAGGCTGATTTTGGACGTGAGATTCATGCTTTATCTGCTGCCAGCAAACCGCTGGCATCTTGGACTGCTCAGCAGGCAGCCCAGGAGTGCCGAGAAGCTTGTGGAGGACACGGTTACCTTGCCAGTAAGTTACAGACACTGCATGCACTGATCAGAAGGAGAATGGTTATTTTCATGTGTTCTTTGACTTCTGTTTTGCTATGATTTCTGAGTTTTAGCAAATGTGTTTAGAAAGTGTTTTATTGTCATATCCATATTTTTAAATTTTATTTCATACCTGAAGTCACAAAAAAAACTCCTTAAACCCATACAGGATCTGCACAAGTGTTTGGACAGATTGTACAAGTAATTCTGTCTCATTTTCAAATATAAAGATGCAAACTTTATAGATGAAAATTTGTCTTGTAAGTTTAATGTCACACTTTTCTAAAACCTTTACTGTACAAGATAATCAGTGAATTTTCAAGCCCGTCTATTTGTAACAATAGTTTTACATACAGGAATAGATGGCTCTCCTGCATTTTTGTCACAGAAAAATTATTTAATCTCTCTTAGCTTCTACTAATATGTTGCAATATATTAAACTGTGCACTTGCTCTTCTTAAGTGAATCGTCTGGGTGAAATCCGAAATGACAATGATCCCAACTGCACATATGAGGGAGATAACAACGTCCTGCTTCAGCAAACCAGCAACTACTTAATGAGCTGGATGAATTGCATAAGAGGTATGTTTTCCTTGTGGAATCTTATGCTGGACCCATCATGTGTAGCTAATGGAATTAGGACGTGATTTCATACTGAAAGCAATTGACAGTCATTTAATAATTTTGTGGAGCATAAATAATGTGTTTCAGACTCCATCATATGGTACATTCACAATACAGAAATACTTCCTGCAATAAATATTCTTTCTCCTGTCTTACAGAAGCTAGGTAGATGTTTTGCCATCCCTAATCAGGATAAGCCTGTATCTTACTTTGTGAGAAGTGCAGTTTAGTTCAGCCAAATTACCTCAGCACTGCATGCAGGTCTGGGGTCCTAAGCAAAAGAAAGATGGGACCTATTAGAGAGGGTCCAGAGGAGGCCACCAAGATGCTCAGAGGCCCGGAGCACCTCTGCTGTGAAGACAGGCTGAGAGAGCTGAGTATCTTCAGCCTAGAGAAAAGAAGGTTCATTATGACTTCTAGTACTTATAAAAAACAGGAGCAGATAGTCATGGGCCAGAGGGGAATGGTTTTAAACTAAAAGATGAGAGATTTAGATTATATGTTAGGAAGAAATTCTTCTCTGCAAGGGTGAGGAGACACTGGGACAGGCTGGCCAGAGAAGTTGTGGATGCCCCGTCCCCGGAACTGGTTCAAGGTCAGGCTGGATAGGGCTTGGAGCAACCTGGTCTAGGGGAAGGTGTCCTTGTCCAGGATGGCAGGGTTAGAACAAGATGATATTTAAGGTCCCTTCTAGCCCAAACTATATGATTCTGTGCCTCTGTATTGGTAAAGTCATCATAAGTCTGTTTATTGTACTTGGAACAGTTCATATCACCTGACTTGATAGCAATATCCATCACCACATCTTGTAGTTCTAGATTTTGTTTCAGTTTTCCAGCAATGAGTTTCACTAGCATCTTATAGAGCTGGAAAAATAGCAGTTGGAGTTGAATCTTATGGGGCACAGTTACAGGCAGTGATGTCAGGTTTTTTCCACACTTGTCCACCAGTCCTCTTTTGGCTGGACTAGGCCATATTAAAATAAATATTATGGCCTAATTGCTTCTGGACTGTCAAGTGTATGCATGGCTTTGTAATAGGCTTTTAGTTCCAAAAAGTCTGATTTCTTTTCTCATAAATCATTTTTGTTTTCTCTGGTATTTCAGATAAAGCTCCTTTTGAATCCCCTTTGGGAACAATAAACTTTTTGCAAGACTACCATCATATCCTTGGCTGGAAATTCACAGCCATTAGTGTTGAAGATTGCATGGACTCCTCAGGTAAGCTTCTTGCTGTTATTAAACGGATTCTAGAATTTTAAGTTCCTTTCCAAAGGAAAGGATCCAGAGATTTGAGATTCAACCTCTGCTACTTATTAGATATTTGTCATATTTGCTGATTTTTTTTGTATTACATACATTTTTATTTACTGAGAACATATTTTGCATTTCAAAATACATTATATTTTCCCCAAAATCATTTCTGAAATGAAGCATAACATCAGATATTATTTTTCTCTTTTGTTCCTCTAAAACAACATCTCTGAGTTAGGGTTTTTCACCACTGTATTCCTGTTTTCCAGTTCTGAGGGGATTGATTGCCACTACCTTCTATAACTAAAATAGCTTCTTTTAAGGAAACCATCCAAAGGATTTACATGTATGTTGAAAAGCCATGAAGTTCACCTGCTTTTGACAGTTGCTTTTGGTTGTATAGAGAAAAATGAGTAATGGTGGAAAAAGAGTTCCCTGTAGTTTTCCTGCTTTACTCTGCTATAATCAAGTCAAGTACGACACTGGATGCTGTTCCCATTTGTGTATCACTGTGAGCCCAGACTGGCCCTTGGATGCGAAAGTTAAAAAGAATACCAACACATAATGAGAGAGCAACAGCACATGTTGTCTCCTTTCATGTAATACCTACTGAACCAGACCATAGTTTAAAAAAATACCTGAATCTGTTTCTTGATCCTTTCTGTTAGAAACTGGACTGTTAATTTAGGTGCCTTAATTTAGGCAGCATGTAAACACTGCCTCTACCCTAAGGTGTACTCTATGATAGATCTTCAGCTAAGAAACAAGCAAGCAGGATTCATGCAAGGACTTTATGCTGAGTAACTTTTTACCTTAGTAGTTCAAGGCGGCTCTTAGAAATATGGCACAATTATGTATAAAGCTAGTAATTTAAATGTGATTACATTCAGCCACCATTGAAGACAGTGTTGCAAGTCACATGCTTCCAGTAATTATGCCCTGTCTTCTGTTGTTGTATTCTCAGAAGAGACTTCGTACCTTGCAGGTCTGAGTCTTAATATCAGGGAAAAAAAAAAAAGCTAAAAAATTTATTCAAGTAAGAAGTCTAAACTGAGCTGTGGATACACCTTGTCATCCAGCTTGGGGTCAGTTTGAAGTAGTGTGTGGCCAGACATGGTTATGTCTTCGCTGTACGCTCACAATATGACTGTTCTCCCCAGATATTTATTGCATCTACATTAATGGACAAAGTGGCATGTTAATGGATTGATTAATTAATGCTTTCACTTTTCATCTCAAGTAACAAAATCTGTGACTGCAGTAGAATTTTCGTGTTGCTTCTTGCATCATAAATGTGAATGTTAAGAACTTTACTTTTTTTCTTTTTCATAGTTCCTTTAGCAGCTTATAAATGGCTGGTTTGCTACCTGCTCCGAGAAAGTGACCGAAAAATGAATAAGGAGAAGCAGGCCGGGCGAAGTGATTTTGAGGCAAAAAACAACTCTCAGGTAATACTTATTAATTTTTCTTATTTTATTTATTTATTTTTACTCAAGTCTGTCAGTTTCTGTTAGTTTTATCTTCTTTTGTCATAAAGTACAATTTCCTGAACCATAAAGCAGCAAGTCAAATAACTAATAAAACTTAATACCTGACCATGTGCATTGCATAGAATATGATAGCACGAGAACAGCTGCCATCAGCAGAAGTCTTCCAGGATATACTCAGAATATATTTCCCTTCAGAAAAATTGCAGGCGTGTGCTGTGTGATGTCTGCAATTTTGATAGCACAACTTCTGAAGACTAAGACTGTGAGTATTAAATACACTGCAGCATCTGATTATTACTTCTCCATCTGTGCTTGTGGCCAAATACATAGTCTAGGAAAGAATCTTGCTCTGGCAGGTAGGTAAACTAGATGACCTAATAGGTCTTTTTCATCTCTAATTCCTATAGTGCAAAGTATTCATGAAAGATACCAGACTGACAGCATTGGAACCTGAAAAGGAAACATTGACAATTTACATATAGCAGATCCACTCTCCCACCAGAGAGTTTTAACAGCTAGGAACGGCTTAACTCCAAATTTCAGTATTTATCCCCAAGCTCACCAGATTCCTCTACTACCTCCATGAGAAAAATTGGCTCACATCCAAAGAATGAACACTTGTCATTAGTCACTGAGAAAGGTCATTTCCCTGAAGATGGTCAGTGTCATTTACCTTAACTGCAAAGCTAAAAAACAGCAGGAAGTAATAGTCAACATCCAACTCTGCACCTAGAAAGACCCAGCCTAGCTTCAACAGGGGATGATCTCTGTGAAACCACTGGTAGAGGGGAAGAAAATCTTTTCTGCTTTGACCCTAGAAGCAGCTTATTAGAGAAACTTGTCAGGGTCGAATCCAGAATGGGAATTGCCAGAAACTCCAGTCTGATTGTCTGTCAGTTAGCCAGGTTTTGGTGAAGCTGGTGCTGGGACCAGTGCATTAGAGAGAACGGTGGGCTCTGAAGTATGAAGATTGTCTTATCTATTATATTTAAAATTCAAAGAGGTTCAAGCACACAACTGCTTTTGAGGTAGGCATTGATATACTTTAGGTCATTAGTTTTTCTTTTCTCCCTACAATTCATCCTCAGGACAGCAGGACTTTTTATTTTAAATGTCATGCCTCAAAAACATCTGAAAATTATTTACAAGCTATGCTTTGAAGACATGTACATATTTGATTTAAAACTTTCTGGGCATGAAGAAGCACTTTTCTGTCAGCCCAGTGGTTGACTAATACAAAATGTTTGTTCATGCTGTGGGGGATCTGGCAGAGATTCCTAGCCTATCCCTAGGTTATTTTAGAGTTGGGGCAGCTTGGTAGAAACAATACAGAAGTGCAAGCAGTGGTAAAGAGGAAAATAGAATTATAGGGGAGAACAACAGGAATGTTAATTCTTAATGTTTCGTTTGTGATGTTAAGACTTACTTTATTCTGTCTAGGTAATTAACATATCTCAAAAAACCATCTAGTAAGGGGGCAGTCCTCCATAATGCTGCAGAGGATAGATGATGTGTATTTTGCTGTTCATATGTCTATCTGAGCTTGGACATAGGTGTGCCACTGGTCAGCTGCTGTTGAGAGAGACAGTGATCTTTAGAATATGCCTTTTTTACATGCTGCAGTGAATCTCAAGGCAAGGATATTGCAAGTATTTAAAAGAAAAGAATTAAAACTAATCAACTAATTCTACATGAAAAAAATTAAAGACTCAAACCTTAAAAAAACATACTAATGAGTTACATAATTGCAACAAATCTGCCAGGACAACAATGGCATCATATTCCCCTGCTGTTCACCAGCTAGAACTTTGTCAGTCAGCAGTCTATTCCATGGCAGCACGTATAGCAAAGTTGAATTATATAAATGTAGACAAGTGTTCCTTTGTAAGTACATATAATCACTTAAGGTTTTATACTCTGCATTAAGTGTAACTTGTCTTTCTCATCACATAGTTGGGAAGGACTAGTTGCATAGTTCCTTCAAAACATACTGCAATCTATTGCAGTCCATCAACAGAATCCACTCATGCTGACATGATCAAATTTTTGTTTATTATTTGAAGTGACTGTAATAATTTTTCAATAGGAAGATTTTATTCTCTTTATAAAACTCTGGATCATATTGAATAAAATATGATAATAGTAATATATTATCATAATGTTATTAATATATTTAAAATAAAATAAATATAAACCTATCTTTTTCTTCTTAGATTCAAGTAGGTTTCTTAACAATGCTAAAATCAGTAGACCTCATTGAAAAAGACATTGTCTTCTCTCTGATGTAGTTTTTTGATCCCGTAAAGCCTGGGTGCAACTGCCAAATTACACTGGTAATAGGCATTCAGTCTTACTTCTAATAGGCATTTCATGAGACATTTCATAACTAACCTTTGCATAGACATTGTGGAAAGTGTCTTCTCTTATAGTTTCTTAGAATTTCTCCAGCTAGACCATCACACCTAAATCAGCAGAACTCCACTAACTTCACCAAACCAATGCCATTCTGCACAGGCTGAGGACCGATTCTTAGTGTTTTGTTGCTCAGTGTCCTCCTTCCCTGTCTCCTAAGGTGTACCACTGTCGGTCTCTGGCCCTTGCTTTTATTGAGCAAACAGCCTTACAGCGCTACCACGACTACACTCACGGTCCCAGCGTCCCGGCAGCTCTGCAGCCAGTGCTTAGGAACCTCAGTGCTCTCTATGGGCTCTGGTCCTTGAGCAAACACCTGGCTGTGCTCTACCAAGGTGAGATCAGCTCCCTGCATGTGCTGTGCGTGTCACTTTTACAAAGTCCTGACTTGCCCGGGGCAGGGAATCCTAGTGATGATTTATGTTACAGCATTTTCTTACTTCTTATTTAATACAAAGCAGTCATTCTTGACCAAATTTTCAGGAGCAGGAATCTGCAGTGAAAAATTAACCCAAAAGGCTCTCTCTTACCTCACAGAGGATGGAGGCATCACAGGTTTCACTGTGATCCAGTTCTTGTGTGAGATGAGGGATAGGCAGCGAGACACTGTAGTGTAGCTCGTTCCTGCAAAAGGCTCTACATAGCTTAGATTAAAAGTTTTGCAGTCAGCTCTTTAATGAAAGACTGTCAGTTCAATTACACAGGTGCAGCTTCTTAGTCTTGACTACTGAACTCATGAACTTGGCAAAAAGTTTGTATCAGTGTAATCCTAACTGGTATAAGCTTCTCTGTGAATGTTTTTAAGGTGGCTATGCTTCAGGTGAAAAACCTGGGAAATTTATTCAGGATGCTATTTTGGAGCTCTGCTACAGGGTAAGCCTGTTTATTGTGATTAAATATATAGTATAAGTAACACTAAAACACTAAAAAAGAGATACATGGTTTATAATCATCAGATTATTCTGTATTTCAAGGGGTAAGTGACCAGGATACTATGTTTATGTTTTCTGAATAATTTTCTGTAAGTTTAGCAACTCATTGACCCTGAATCCTCCTAATTTATTTATCAATAAATGGAAAACAATCTGTCCTACCAAATAACACCATAGCATTTGTGGCCTTGCAATCTTCATTGGAAAGCCAGTGAAATATTTCAATCCAGTTCTTTTTATTTCATTGTTGAGTTAGTTTGTGATTTTTTTTTCTTAGCACAAAAGCTTTCCAACCTGCAACATATTCTTATATTCTTTGCAGATCAGCAAAATTTCAAAGAAGAATATGGTCATTGTGTTTTTAAAGTCAAAAAAATATATGTGTTTATATGTGTAAACAACACCATATTGGTTAAAATGTGTTTATTACCCCTTTGGTAAAGGAGGAAAACATTTGAAATACAGTCTCTTTTGTCAGTTAGACCCTGGGAGTGAAAAAATCAAAATAAAACTAGGCTACTTATTGTGGATTTCTCTTAAATTATCAAAGTTGGTACTTTATGAAAATAATTTTTATACTGCTCTGTAGTTCACCCATAGAGAACTACAGAAGTTGTCAAATGTATGTCTTTTGGTTTTAAACAGTTGAAAGATGATGCAGTTGCCCTGGTTGATGTCTTTGCTCCTTCTGACTTCATTCTCAATTCTCCCATTGGTAAATCAAGTGGAGAGGTAAGAAAACCCATTATAAAATTTTTAAGTTTAATCATGAAGAAGATTATTGCTTGTAATTAGCCTTAACATATTCAAGGCATTTCACAAGTACAAAAGAAAAGACAGTTTTTCAGTGGAAGATACTACCAGAGTTAAATTGATGTCAGCAGAAAATGAACTTTTTCATTTACTGGAGATAAGCTTCAATGGGAAACTTGTATGGTATGCTGTAGTTTGCTGTTGTGGGCATCTGTGCACTGAACCAAAAAATGGCTGAGAGAAATTTTTTGGTGCAGTTACACAAAGCAAGAGTTAAGAGCATAAGAAGGGCCATACTGGATTCAATTCACAAAGTACTCTGTGACTGACAGGGATGGATGGCCAAAGAGAGCACTGTGAAACAGATGAAATAGTGAGGTGTTCTTTTCCTGATGTCTCAGCTGTTGGTAGTTTAAGAGATGTCTCATGCCACAGGTTCTGTTTGTATCATTCTGTTTTGTAGCCACATATGTGTCTATTCTCCATTTTTTCCCATCCATTTTCAAATTCAGCTGTCATTTGGCTTATATCACACCATCATTTCTACATTTAATTATGAGTATTATGAGAAAATACTTCCTAGTCCCAGTCCATATCTATTTACTGTCTGTGGGAGGTTTTTCATTCCTCTGACAGACCTTGTTTTCCTTCTCCGTATTTTCTGCTTCTGCCATATCCTTTCTGAAGAGGCACAACCAGACCTACAACTAGGGATGTGGGTACACCATGGAGTTGGCTACAACAACTCCTGCTCCCTCCTTGCCTTTTTTTGGCATATTTTAAGGTCTGTGTTTCATCCCAAAGTCTCAGCAAACCAAAATTCTTGCTTACTGGGCCAAACATACCCATCAGGGCCAAGCTGTGGGATAACTGTTCTGGAGAGACCAGTGTCACAGTACAGTTGTCTGGGTTGGTGTGGATGCACTCTGCAGACAATCCCTGGAGCCTGGGGAGCCTGCCAGGATGTTTGACTGGAATGCTGCGTCGAACAGACTCTGTGGTTTTCAGTACTTCCTGTGACTTCTTGTCTGAAGGTGCCCCTTGTTCCCATGGTGATCCAGCAATACAGAGGGCAGAGCAGATGTTTCTAAGGGGACCTAACACAATGATTACTTTGTTAGCACAATCTTTGCAAATGAGGCGGGAAAGGCTGGCTGTACCTATCCAGCCATCTCCTAGAGGCCTGTAATCATCACTGGAAATTTTGTTTCTATTTTTGTAGGTTTTTGAGGATTAAATTGATGCAAGAGGTCATGGGAGGGAAGCTCCAGAGGTACCTCTTCAGAGAAGGAGCATAGTTTGTTAGAATGTTTAGAGTATCTGCATTGGCCAGCAGCCCATTTTAACACATTTTTCAGTCTGTAGCAGAAGCTGTGAGCAGATGCTATAGGCAGAAACATCAAATATGGTACAAGTACACAGTGATCCATTCCTTGGATAGTATCCCCTTTCTAGCAGTCACCTGGAGATTCTTATCAGTAGCTGATAAAGCTGTTGTGATGGATTTGGCTGGCTCCTCATTGGGTAGCTCTTAGCTCTTGCAAATGCAGAAGCCACAGAGACTTATTAATGTTAGATACTAATATTAGGAGTGTAATATATGAGAAATGCATGTAGGAATCTAAACACTTCCTCGTGTACTTAATTTTTTATAAATTTGTTGAATCATTGAGAAAATAATTTTAATCAGTGCTATTCAACCCATGTTCTATAGAATTCAGGAAGGTTTTCTGAACTGCCTGTAAGTCTGTGGTTTTCAACTTGTGTAAATATTTTCAACTGAAACTCAAGGCTGCCAATCCCTCACTCAAAGAAAATACTTAATAAAGATCTTTGTCTCCTCGCTGTCCATGTTTAATCCTCTATTCATTGCTGTCTTTGCACCTTCTAAGAACCGATGCAAACATTTTAGTAAAAAATATGTATTGTAAACAATAGATTATCCAAGTATAACAAAAAGGTGAATTTAATTCAGGATAAGTTGTGCTGTGCTGCAGTGGAGTGCCTTGCACCATAAGCCACAGATCATAATTGGAGCTGAGGAAAAGTTTCAGATTTTTTCATAGACAGCTTTAAACCCTAAAGAAGAATTCAGATTCTCTTTAAAAGAAACTTTGGTGGTGTGGACATAATTTCTCCATAAAAGTTTTGACAATCTCAGCTTAAGTCTGTGAAGGTGTTGCCACATTTATTTCAGGATTAATTAAAAATTGTTAGGTAATATTATTCAAAATTAGAATGGAACAAGTAGTTAACATTAGCCCATGTATCAATGTAAAATATATTTAATATTAAATATATTATATTTCAATATTTATTTAAGTCATTACAGATATTTAGGGCCACAGCATCTTTTGATGAAGAAAAAGGGCATTTTACTTTACCTCACTGACTGCTTTTATACTACATTAATATTTTGTTACACTGTACTCTCCTACTGCTGAAAATATGTTCTTTCTTTCTTGATTTTTCTATAAAGTTATTTAAAGTTTTAAGGTTTTGTTATTTATGAATTGACAAATACTGCTAAAATTATACTTTTGCAAAGTTTGCTTCTTTTTAACTCTTCCACCAAAAAAATTGCAAATTGGTAAAATGACAAGTAAACAGTCTGCTCTTGAGAGAAGAATTTCTTATGGTCAAATCAAACAGTTCACACTGGGAGAGAAGTTCTGTTACTTTCCAGGAGTGTGTTCAAACAAAGGGAACAAGAGCCATCCATGAGTGCTTTCAGTCACAGTCCTCAGGTTTGGACAGAACAAAGATTAGCTTAATATCATCTTGTTTCTAAATTTCTACCTTTGATAGTAAAACTTCTGTCAAGTTGAAAAAGAGAAGTAATAAAGGTTACTGGTTTACTGCTCTTATGCTAAGGATGGTCTAAATTATTTACACAGAAATCTGAAGTTTACAGTACTTTCAAATGTTGTTCTTATTGTTCTGTTTGTTCTTGACTGTACATAATTATTCACATTTGTTATCTTGAAACTCGATCAAAATCTCATTTCAGCCAATAAGTTAACTTAATAATTTATCTTGTAGAAGTTTTGTTTCTTCTCTCTGCATTAATCCTTTTTTATTATTATTTTGCAGTTATATAAAAATATATGGGGAGAGATCCTTCAAGGCAACAAAGCTCTGAACAGACCTTCATGGTGGGCAGAATTTTGCGTTAATAAACCTGTTATAGGCAGGCTGAGGTCAAGATTGTAAACCAAACAACTTCTAAAAGTCTGGATGGGCCTGAGAGGGATACCTTGTTACAAACATCAGGAGGAAATGAGACCATATGTCTAACACTGAAAATGGAAGAGACTTTCATTGAGAGGTGCCAAGTTTTAAAATAACTTTGAAATCAAGTTCAGCTTGATCTGAGGGACTGTTAACATAATAATGACAAGAGCAAGAGCAACACTTCGGCACACTATACATATTTACTCAATTAAATTTATAAAATGAAGATTTATTATAATCGCTGCTTTGCAAAGTTTATATTAAAAAAAATTTCCAATCACTCTCTTGTCGTTACTTTCATATTACAGAAGGTAAATAATTAAAAAGCATTTGCCACCAGGGATTATGAATAAGCTTATAAAACCAAAACAAAAAAAATTGGACACGTTGGAAAAGACCTATATTAACTATGATTATAGGGAGAGAACATTGGGGGAGTATCTTTCCCTCTGCTCCCCTGTCCTCAGATTGCAGAGAACCAACCTATATTGCCTTTCAGAAAAAAAAAAAGGAAGATATAAGGAAAAGCAATCTTCCAATGTTAACAAAGGCAGGCACGGGATGCCTTTGGGAGCCTGCAAACTGCCCCAGTTCTGAGGAACCAAACTGTGAATAACATGGCAACATGGAAATATGGCTCTGGTTGCTGGCACACCCCGTGTTGTCTTAGCTCAGAAGTGGGAAGTTGGAAACAATCACACTGTTAGCTTTTAGCTGAAAGGAATGTTCTTGTAGTAAAGATAACTTCTTAGCCAGACTGAGATCAGTCTTATTTGTTAATAATTTTACCACCACAAGTTCAAGGTCGATTAAAAATTATCACCCTCATCACACTTCAGTTAAAAAAAAAAACTAACACCCAAACAAAAAGCCTGAAATTCTATGGCTGTTGTTTATAGTCCCATTGGAAAAAATGGATAAAAGCTATCTTGTTAAACTGTATTTTTTTTCCTTAATTTCTTTTTCTTCACCAGAGATAGTCACTGTTGCCTGTGGTTTTTCTGCCTCTATTCTTTCTTTTCTAATGAGGTTCCATAATGTAGGATGTCTTAAAAGGAGCTCTTTTTCTTGCAATTGAACTGTAGGAAAGTTTAACCTTCTTTGCTAAAAAAAACCAACCCAGTATAGAGTATTTATTTTCTTTCAACTGTTTTGCCTCTTTTAATAAAGTCCAACAGGTGGCATCATCCTATGGGAAAAAATAGATCAATACAGCTAAACTCCTATCATTGGATGTTATGGAGTCATGGGGTCTCATGATCCTCTTTAGGAATTTTCCATATCAATAGGGAATCCAACAAGTGTCTCTGAAGGAAATAGGCAGAGCTTGTTATGCCCAGTAGCCAGTGTGAATGCCAGGAACTCTGGCAGTGAAAAGGCAAATGGGGGAAATGCCTTGCTACATTAAATGCAGTAGCATTGATCTGTCAGTCCCCATTCTGTACTATCAATGCTGATGAGCAGCATTGTTTGGCTGTCATACATGTGTGTGATTTCACCATCAACTCTGTGCTCTTCATAAGTGACTGTCTTTTCTTGCCTCCTTGCCCACAGCTGGGGAACAGCTGTGTGTAAATCTTGTGTATAAACTGTAAGTCTGTTTGTGCAGCCTTGGTAGCCCAGAAGAAAACACAGAAGTGTTTGGCATATAGCTTAAACCACCTTCATCCCAATAAAAAGACCACCAAAACTGTGTCACAGTAGCACAGACCTAGAGACCTGGTGAACCACAAGGATACTCACCAAACACATGACAGGATAAAGAGACACCCTGTAAAATTATATCCCTAAGCCATTCCTGCTAATCTTATTTATTATGACTATTCCAGCAATAGCCAAACTCCCTGATAAAAGCTGAGCCCCTCTCTGCTGATAAGGACTGTACAAACTGGCCAGGAAAAAGTGCTGTTTGGTCTGAAAAGCTTCTAACTTCAACTAGAGCAAGCACAGCAGAGGCTGCACCAGCAAGGACATGATTATGGGCAGGCAAAGTGGGATGCTCAGTTAAATAGCACAGTTATGGACCCTAAATATGAAATGTCACACAGCCTGCAGTAAGCTTCGAGCTTCATGGGACCCTTGGATACCTGGTTGATGGCAGGAATTACACACCTGAGCACCAAAGCTGAAATAAGCAGAAGCAGTGTGAGACCTTGGGCATTTACTCTTTAAAAAAATCCTACATCCTCAGCCACTGGGTGCAGGTGGCTGCTCACCAGGGCTTTTTGCAAACTCAGTGCAGGTGGTCAGCAGCTGTCAGGCTTTACATGCTGCAGCAAAGGCTGCCACTTTACTCTCACACCCAGTACAAAGCCATGGTACAGGCAAAGGCAAGCTTATTCTATGGGCCAGAGCCACTCTGTGCTCAACATTATCAAAAGTAGTATTTGCTGTATAAATACCCAGATAACTGTGATCAGTTTCTCTAATCACATATGACTATGAATTTCTGACCTGTATTTTTAGCCAGATCTGTGTAATCAATGAGCAAAACATCCTTTTCCTCTGGAGTCAACAGCCAAAGGTTCCAGAGGTCTTCTATGTCCAGCTTCTCAGAGCAGGAGAATTTGTAACTTTGAACTTGCAGAGCTGCAGCATGGAAAGAGAGAGATGTCATGAAATTTGGCATCTGATTATCTACTAAATCATAGGGCAATAATTCAACAACTACCACAAGATGTCATTATTATATGCAGTTTCTTCCTCTTTGTAGAACATTAAATAAAAGAGGCCTCTGGCAGAACAGGGAAGTCATTTCCCTCCCACTACAAATGCCAAATAAATTTGGATGTGTCATTTTATCTTGGTTGGGGAGCTGGGTCAAAGTCAGTCAAATAGCTTCAGTCCAAAACAATTTGGAATCTGTCCTTTTAAGCTGCCACGTGAAGGCACAAGAAAGCTGAATCCAAGTAGGCCTGAAAGAACCCTAACACTGCTTCCCCAGTGCCCTGTGCCCTGCTTCTCTCCTGGAGAGTGGCAGTTTTTGGCTTTGTGACTGTCAAACCACCTGTCTGCTCAGGGTATTTCAAACCAAGTATTTCTTCTATGGTAAGTAAGATACTTCTGCTGACGTGACTCAAAGCAAAAAGGTTCTAACAGAAAGAATGAAATTGTTTATGTGGGCTAGAACTCTGAATGCACACATCTCCCTTGCTTGTGTGGCAAGACAAAAACATGAATATTTCATATCACCTTTTTGGGAGTGGTAGTTTCAGGAGGAATGCTTTGTGGGTCAGGTGGAAGCCCTGCCATGCTTTACATCTGCAATTCTGTGGATGTGGATTCAGAGGTGTGTGTTTTCTGCAGGAATAAGTACACTCATATGCTGCTATTTCTGTCTCAAAGCCTCCTTCCCACTGTAATTAATGATTTATCCCACATTCTGCAGGGATGCAAGTTCCTCTTCTGTTTGCCTTTGTTCATATATTTTCTTTACTGACTTAATGTGTTTTCGAAGGCGAGTGGTGATTTCATAGCAGCCCCTGCTACCAGCATGACCAGTCTGTCTCTCTGTTCCAGCCGCGTGGGCCCCGCAGAGGCCTGTGTGTCCTCTGGTAGCACCCTACCTTCACAGGCCTCAAGTGTTTTGTTGTTCCTAATTCTCCTTAGCCTGAGATCAGAGTGAGATCATTTTAGCTCGGTCCAGCGGCCTAAGGAGTGCCATAGTAAGGGGGAGCTCACTGCATGAGCCACCCATGTGACGGTATAATCTGACCACACGCTCCAGCCACGCGGGGTCAGCTGGATCACCGCGGGCTGCCCACAGTGCTGCCACTGGCAACAGAAGCAGGAAGCCTCGTTCTTCTCCAAGCAAGTCACAGGTTGATGAAATACAAGCAGAGCATTTCACATCAGTTCCTTTCGAGGCAAAGAGAGAGGAAAATGCTGAGAACAGCAGTCCTGCTGACTACCTTGCCTTGGTTTTTTTTCTCAAATGTTTGCAGCCTGGTTGCGTTTGTTCAGCGTTGCCACAGCATGAATTTCTCTTGAATAAATTCAAGTTCCAACAGGAATTTCTTCACTGTATTTGTCAAATAATAGACTAGGAAGTGCATGGCTAGAAGAATTCCCAGTGTATTTCCTGAAGACAATTTACATATTTTTACATTTTTGTTTGGTCAGCTTTAGTGTAGAGCATTTGCTGAGATTTGCATCAGTCTCCAAAGACCCAGCGTCACTGGGCATTAGCTGCCTTCACCTGCTCCTGTTCTTCCATCCTCCTGCCCTTCCCAGCTCATTTCACTTGTCATCTTCTCTCTATTCAGAGCTTTGCTAAATACTTCTTTTCGCCAACTTATAAAATACGCATTGTTATTCCTCATTTTAAGCAAAATATATTTTTTAATTACATGTTCTTGGATAGAAAAAAATGCCTCAGTTCATAATGTCAGGTTATTTTAGAAGGGCAGTTGCCTGCAGCATATTTGCCATGGAGAGATAACCAGGGGTTAGAATACAACCTGTGGAAGGACCTACATGGATGTGGAGTTTGTCCCATGACTGTGACTGGGATGTGACTTATGCTTTCCACATGTGATCCATGGGCCAGGACAGGTTGCAGGGCATCCAGAGGAAAGCCACCATACTGCCACTGTATTGTACAGAATATACTGCACTTGCCATCTCCTTACCACTCCACAGGGTTTTATGGGGCAGCTTGTCCAAGAATCTATCGACAGACATAATTTCCTATGGCAAAAATGAGCTTCGATGACAAAATTGCTTATAAAGAGGCAGAACTATTCAACAAGTGGTTCTGCAGTGTATTTACATGCTCTTATCACTGGGATGTGATGATATACTTTCCAATCCCTCAGTAACCCAGAAAGCAGTTAAGCAACACATTCTATGGTAAGCATTAAAATCAGCAGTGCAATGTGACAACAGATGGTGAGGACTTGACTAGCCTAAGCATACTCATTTCTCTTGTACGTAAGAATATCAAAGAAATTCCAGCAGATTAGAGTTTTCTGTTCTACCAATGTTTTAAAGGGAAGAAAAGTGGCAAACTTGATTCTATGACAAACAAATTAATAGAAAGCCTGAAGGGGGATTAGGTTAATAAAATAATTAGCATATAGTAATACAAAAAATATCAATCAGAAACTTTACAGAAAATACAGTTTGTCAGACAAACCTAATTTCATTCTAGGTATTCTCAAACTCTGATTTTTGCATATATATGACATGCAACATAGACATTTACATCTAACACACCATATTTAGTGTCTTCTGACACTGAGATGAAAAAAAATCAGCATTCTGTCTATTAGCAAGCACACTTGAATTGGGTTAGGAGCTTCATGTCTGACAGGATCTCAGGAAGCCGTCAGTGGAGAAATCATTCTCTGTGCTTTAGGGATGTTGTTAAAGATAAGCCTAGACCTGCCACTGCTTATTATTTTCCTCAGCGAGCTGGAAATAATTTTAAAATCTCTTCTATTAAAAAGTGAAGAATGGGTGGACTCATAAATTAGGTGAGAACAGATATAATCTGAAATGCTTAATAAGTATAAACCAGAGTGGTTTTCCTGACCCAGTTATGTAATATCTCCTTCAAAAATTTAGGGGCAAAGAGAGATTTTGTTGTCCTAGGCCAGACAGAGCTGAGGGAAGGTGAGTGCTTTTCTCTCCACACTGGCTGATTGCTGTCATTAAAGACTGACCTCAAGTGATTTATTTGGGAGAGAATTGAAGTTTTTCTAAATGCCACAGGCGTGTCACAGGAAGAGTAAAAAAAGCAAGATCATCATAATCTTAATATGATCAGAGAATTGATTCTTGTCCAGTCCTCCTGTTAAAAAAGCCAGCTCCAAATGCCAATCTGCCTAGAAAATGTAAACTGTATTGTGAATGAGTATTCATTTGTGCTTGCAGAAACCATATGCCAAAATCCAGCTTTCCTTACAGGGCACAAAGTAACAGAAAGGAGCAAAAATACTGAATTCAAAGACAGAGAAAAGTGTGGTACAACAGTAAACTGAACAAACTCAATGTTTAGCACATCAAAGAGTAGCTTAAAATTTGGAGCAATTGCAGTATTATAGGCTTCTCCAAAGTGGTGCAAAATGTTGTACGTCAAAACAAATATAATTTGTGTCTGATCACTGGGGAGAGATTTAAGGGTATGGTTTACTTTGAAGGAACGTTTCTGCATATACACATTATTTGGGATGACCAAACCATGGTCTATGGTTTTGTTACATGCTGTACCAAGATCCTTTAAATCAGAACAGCTGGTGCCATATGAACTGCCCTCCAAAAACATACTTCTCTGAGTGTCATTAAATAATGATTTTTTTCTAAGCCCACACAAACACTTGGCTTTTTCCATCTAGTTTATCAATGATGAGTGTTTGCAAAGTCCAGAACTGAGCACTGGCTGTGTTTCACTAGTGCGAGGGAGAAGCCAGGAAAAACATCTCCGGGGGAGTATTCCCAGCTGTAAATTTATTTTTGACACATATAGGATGGAATTGGGTTTCTGTGCTTGTTTTGATCTCCTTACAAATTCTTATTAAAGGGATGTCTTCCAGCCCTGCAGAACTGCATATCCTGTTCCAGTCCTAAATCTGTGGGTGGGTCCTGCAGCCAGAAGTGTGGGGCAGTGGGACAAACACACAAGTGCCTCAGACACTGAGCATGCGGCAGCCCAGTTCTTTGCTCAAGATGTAAATATTTGCATGGCTGAGCTGTGCTCTATGGCAAATGAAACCATGGATTTTTTCACAGCCATCAGTTGCACTCAGTGTTGTTCATCCAAGGCACAGCCCATCCCAAGGCACAGATCCAGCCAGAGGCACTCTTTGCTCTCACTGCTGGGCTCTGTGCCCGGTGGCCCGTGACAGTCACCAGGTGATCCTTTGGAGGTGGTGCAGGGCTGTCCTGCTGTGTTCTACTGCAGCAGAAGGAACAGGTTCTTAGCCTGCACAACCCACCGTGGTTACAGAGAGGATATGTCTTCAGGGATTTTCCCTCTATCTTTTTGGATCACTTTTTGCCTTGGGTTTAATTTTGGTTCTTTTGATGGGAAGGAAGAATTAAAGAAAATTTTACCTTTCTAACGACCGGGTCGTCTGTTTTGACAAGGAAGGCAGTAGGCACAGAATTGCTTAGCTATGTTATGGTTTCTCCTCCTCAGTGTCCATATTTCTGCTGTCTTCTCATTACACTTCAGCTGTGAGTACAGCTCAATCGAAAAAGTTGGAGCATTTGCAGTTTTATTTCTGTTACCAGGCTCTCTGTTCATTGTGGGAGGATTCCATATGCAACCAGATATGATTTTCCTCTGTGTTAAGAAATAGTCCTGGCAGTAAACTGTTTGAGTCATCTTTCAGTTTGCTTGACTTCTCCCATAATAATATTATTCAAAACTTGATTCACCCACTAATCTCGCAAGACAGGATTTTAGATGTTTAAAGAAAAAAGAATCTTTTCTTTTTAATTTCATTTTGACCTAAGAAAGCTCAGAGTCAAAGGGCTCATGCTGTATTTTGCTGTAATTGCATAGAGAGCAAAAAACTTGTACAGAAAGACACATTCCTCAGAAGGTCAATCTGCAATGATTGATTAAAGATTGTTTTAGTGGGGAAGAATATGGTGGCATCATCATTAATAGTGAGGTGTGTCTCACCACTTCTCAGAACCATCATTTCACCTCTGAACTAGCAGAGAGGTTCACTCATGTGTATTCAAATTCCCAGTGAGGGATGCAACCAAGATAAACAATTAGGAGGTCCAATAAAGACTCACTCATAGATGTTTCCACATCATAGGAACTGAAGCAACTCAAGTGTCATATGGTCAAGGGCTGTTCTTCAAGACAAAGATAATGATAGTTTTGTTAGTCCTCAAATCTCACATTTTCTTCAATACAGATCCAATGTTAAATTGTAATTAACTTCCTGGAACAAGGAAGGCATATTTTTATCTTGGAAATCTAATACTTTTTCATCACATGTTTTTGTAAATTCTTGGTGGACTTGTAATGCATAAGAAAGGAAATCACAGCCCAGGGTCCCACCATCCTAAGTGCTGTACACAAACAGATCTCTAAAACACTGCAATTTAAAGAGAAGGCAAGAAATTTTGCAATTTGAACAGATCAATATGTCAGTACTGGCTAGCACTATGTGCAGCAATCTCAATGCTCCATTTGCCATTTTTCGCCAAAATTTTCTGCGGCCTTCCTAATTTGGAAAAGAAGCTTATATGAAAAATTGTAGCCAGTTCTCGGTGTCATGGAGGCTGGAGTAAATATGCTATCAGTGAATAAAAGATTTCAAATTTAGGATTACGCTAAAATGAGTCCTGAGAGTGAAGACCAAGGGTTTACTCTTAATGTAGGAATGAAGTCAGTGGAGAGACAAAGAAAGCAAGAGACAGTGCCAGGTCCTGTGCTAAGAGAAAGTACAAACAATGTCTTGTGTTTGGCATGGAAATGATAAGGACAGAGGTGCATTTTCCAAGGACAAAGAAAAAGAAATGATGGGTACTTACTTCTGTAAGTATGTTTTGCTGTTTGAGAGGGAATTCAATAGTTTTTACAGAGAACTCAAAAACGTTTTAAAATCTAGAGACAGTCTGGGCATAAGAACAAGAAAGGCTGGTGTTGAGCTTTCATCCACACTGGAAATCTCTCCTTAGACCACTGCTTTAAGTAATTACATCTGTTAAAACTTTTTTTCAGTTATTTTTTGCTTCCATGTGTATCTAGGCAACACCTGGAATAATATTATTTTCTAAAAACTTCTAAAATCCAGTGGTTCACTGCAACATATTGCAACATTTCCATATACAGATTTCATACACAGACACACACTTATTTACAAAACTCAACCCACACATGTGTGTGTTCAGAAGCAAAAACAAACAATTTTAAGTAGTCTTATGCAAATCATTCTCTTTCTGGGTGCTACTTCTTTCTGTCAGAATTCAGCCAAAAATAAATGTCTAAATCTAGGTTAGCATGTATATATATATTTTTTAAGAGTCATAACATTATCACAGTAATCATCTCCTTATGAAAGCATAATGAATGGCAAAGAGATAAAAAGGAGCTATTTTTAATATGGCATATTAATTAGAATCATAATAAAAGTTAATAAGATCATTATATCAAGAGTTACACTGTAAAAGGTGGGAGAGGGAATTCTCTTATCACATTCAAGAATTACCAGAACTGTGAGCATACGTTACATTTTAAGTTCATACAAAAAAAAAATTCAGTAAATCTAATTTTTGTAATGAAGTTGGAGTTACATTTTTGAGTAACATGGGGGAATTCCTGTTACTTTATCAAATGCATCTTACAGAAGATATTATCACTTTAATTACCTCAAGATGTTTAGAGACATTTCCTCTTAATTAAAAATCAGAGGACCTAATGGCAGTGGTATGCCTAAGAGCCCAGGGAAATCATTTGTTGATCTGTGGTTGCTATGAGGCTATTGAGAGCTATAGATTGTCTGTGGATTAACATATAGCTATGTAAACTATAAATGGTTAGAAAAGCCTGAAGGTTTCATGCAAACTCCATGTCAACACATACACCCTCTCTGATTACCAAGGCAATAAAATGTGTTTTAAATTATTCCATTGTACTGTTTTCATACTTCAAAGCCAAACTCTGTCTAAACCCATTCCTTGAATTTGTGACCTATGCAAACTCTGCCATGTCTCATGCAGGTTATGGTATGTGTCTATGGCACAGCAAGTAAGTCAAGGGTCAAACCACACCAAAAAAAAAAACAAAACCAATAGTGAATAGTCTACAGTAAGCAGTGGTCTCTGAGCCAGAGGGTTTCAGCTCATGAAGCTGAGAGAAGAAGCAGCAGGCAGTGCTCTGTGCATAGGAAGCTGCCTCCACAGCATCAGGGGTGTGCACTGGCTGACCTGGTGCCACAGGAACCTGCAGGCAGAAAACCCGGGGCAACAGCTCCATCAGTGTCCCCTAGCTGGGCCATAGCATGGGACAGACCACGCTGGCAAGTCACCTGGACTTACAGATTGGGAAATGTCTTGTAGCTTTGTCTTGAAATCTCATGAGGTATCCGAATAAGACCGATTAATTCTGCCAAAGATCACAGGTATGGGTCAAACCTGAGCAGCATGTTGGAAGAGTCAAGAGGAGAGCTCTGAGAAGATGAGCTGTGGTCTAGCCTGGCACCTAGCCTAAGGGTTAGGCACGGCCTAACCCAGCTCCCCAGCCCTGTGGTTTGACAGCACCTGCCCTTCCCAGCAGTGCAGACAAGCCGAGTGTCAGCACAGGCTCCGGCTGAAACATCTGCTGTCACTCCACAAACACAGCTCCCCATGTGCTACCGAATTGCCAGGGCAGCCTGTGATTCAAGAGCAGGACTTACACTGAAAGCAGAGGAAGAGTCTACATGAAAAACATTTTTATTTACAACACAGTGTGACCAGAAGCATATTTATAATTGCTTTAAATTGTTTACAGAGCAAAGTAACCACTGATGCAGCTGTTTCCTCCTCCCACCAGTCAAATTCCCTTTTTTTTCTTTTTGCTATTTCAACATTTTGGTTATTTTGATGGCATACATTTTACCGTATTGCTTTACTGTCTCCCTTGTTTTGCCTCAAGATTTTAAGATGCTGTGAGATGATTTAAGTCCCAAATGTGTATGAATTGGCATTTACCATGACATCTTCCTCAACAAGGATTTATAGACAGAATACATCCTTTTCAGGAAGCTCTGCAGAACACAGGAAGAAAGTTCTGTTTAGAGCTGCCACTTTGCAAAACTAAGCAATGTCCTCCAACAACAACTTTACCAGAGGCTCCATATGATGAAGCAGTCCTGCCTTGCCTATCACCTCTCTTAAAAATATTCCCATCTCCAGGAAACAACATCTCAGAAAGCGCCATCCATCTGTTGCCAGCTGGCATTTTTGACTCAATAGAAGAGCCAGAAGACAGATGCTAAGGCTGAAAATCAAGATTTTTGATCTGTGCTCAATTTAGGTCCAGTCTGAGCAGTTACTGTGAGTTTGTTTCTTTTTTAATTTCCCACAAACAATTCCTCAGAAAATCAGCTGCAGAAACAGTGCTACATGCTATTCCAGAATATGTTCCAGAAAATATATTCCAGAAAATGTTCCAGAATCCTCCTACTCCTTTGAAACTGCCTTACTGTTGTGTCACAGGATCTCAAAGGTTTTACATCCAGGTGAAATGTGGACATGAGAAAATGTTGTTCAGCCCTTTTCTTCTCTCTTCCCTTCATCACTTGTATACTCCCATCTTTTTGTAAGCTCATCTTCCTGTCCCACAGCAATGTGGAGGGCAGAGTCGTATCCATCATTGTCAGTGGTCCATACTGGTGAGCCACAGGCTCGTATATCTTGGCTCTATTCTTGCAGCAAGGTTTCTTCTGCTGGAACCTTAATCCACCCTGTCACACTCCATTTCCAACCTTTAATTCCCAGCAGAGGCATTTGTATGCAAAGTCCGATAATGAGGTAGCCCTGTGGGAGCACTGTGCCTCAGGGCAGATGACAAGCACATCTATGAGCCTGCCTAGTCACAGGGGGAACAAGAAATCATATAATGTGAAGATGAAAGGACATCACAGAAGGTTTGCCATGCCGCACTGAGGTTTTCTGAGATGCACTGACTAGGACACATATCTCTCTGAGTGACTATGTTAGCCTGGACTCCTGTACTGAACCTGTATTCTGTTTCAGGAGTTCTCATGCCTGACCTATATGAAATAGAAAAGCAAGATATTCAATACCATAGGGTTAGCAGATGCCACAAAACCACTGAGAGGCAGGTAGTCACACTCTTCAGCTACTAGCCCAGAGGCTTGATTATGTAACAGCAAGTACAACTCACTTGACATCATCTCGCTTTATTTTCTATCGAAACAAGTCCTCTTTTCAAGATGATGTGATGCTCTCAACCTCTGCTCTGTGCCTCCAAGCCAAGCCCAGGGTTCCCACAGGTTGCCTCTCATCCCACAGCACTCTACCTGTTTCCCCTATTTTCCTCTGCTCCACTGTGTCCCCTATTCTCCTCCCCATGAACACTGATGTCTGACATTTATTCTGTTCTTGTGCCACTCCGAGTGCTGCTGTAGTTTTTGATACAAATTTTGAACCAAATTAACATACTGAAAATCCTCCTTTAACTCAAGGGCATTTACAGCCAGAGGCTCCTTTTTTTCCCTTCCTGGCTCTGGGGTTTTGCCAGTGGGACAATTAACATTGCCACAGGTGTGCCATTGTGCCCTTGAGTCAGAGGGTATGAGGTGGCCTGTGTCCTTCTCCACTGCCTGGCAGGTGAGCACTAAGCTGTCTGCAGCTTAGCTCCTCCCTGGGCACTGTTTGATATGGTTTCCCCAAAGCACTAAAGACAGCAGTAGCATCACCCTGTACACATAAATAAACAATAATGCAACATGTGAAGAAGCCATTGCCATTTTTCTTTCTACTTCCACACACTGTGAGCAGCTAGCAAAGCAAGGACCTCCCAAATGTCCTTCTGAAAGCACTGAGCAATGCTTATCCGGTTACAGATCTTCCTCATATTAGAGGTTCTACAGGCACACTGATCTAAATTATGTACTCACATTTGAAAAAACTAGGCACTCGCAAGTTAGATGTCTGTACTGAATGGCAGTGGAAGCATTACCATCACAAGAGGGGTTTTTCAGCATCTTAAAGGAGCTGATGACTTGGGCTAAGAGTATATAAATTAATAGTTTCTATGGCTTTTTTATCCAAGATAAAGGTCAAGTACATCTGGAAGATATAATAGCTGCATCCTATAGAGACTACATGAACTATCTTGCTGCCAAAATCTACTATAAGCAGCCACAAAGGGCCAATCTTCTGATTTTCCCAGCTGTCACTGGTTTATTTAAGGGGCTAAATCAGTTTTCAATTATTGTTCTGTTAAGAAAAAATGAAATCTATTGTATAAGCTTTGTGTCAAATTACCATTGCTGCATGCTATGATTCCTTGAGTTTTGAAAAGCTCTGTTTCTGTTCTACTTATCTGCTTGGACTCTACATAATTATTAAATTGTCCCTAAAATCTTTTAACCATTTCACACAACAAATTAAACTTATTTTTATGAAACAACCATAGCAAGAAATCTGCTTAAAGTGGGACAACCATTTGCTGTCCCAATCCAAATTGTCCAATGCACCTTTTAAGTGTACCAATATTCATTTTTACTTTATTTTTGAAGTGCTAAATGAACTCACTGCAATCACATCACTCAAAACTGCATGGAATAACTATGGGTTGAAAATGCAAGAGCACAAGCACAAGCAGGTGTACATATTGGAAACAAGAGAGGTGCAGGACTTGGTGATAGGAGGCACGCTGCAGACAGGTGCATCTAAAGCCCTGCTCCTCTCTGCAGCTACCGAGTCCAGTTCAGGATGCTGATGAGCACCCAGGAGACTGCAGATTCCACAGCCCCTCTGTGGGTAGGGCTGAGCCTTTAGAACCACGCTGCCAGCAGGGAGGTGACTGATGCAGAGAAGGCAAGGACAGCTTTGAGCTCCCTTCTCAGCATGACCTGCACTTCCCTGGGAAGCACCTTCACCACTTGCTTCTGACCGGAGCAAGTTGAAACCAGGCCTGGATGCATCCCGAGGTGTCAGAAGAAAAGCTACAGCTCAACAGTAGAAGTTTAGGCTGGGTACATGGTTCCCAACTCCTTCTGTGCGCCACAAAGCCTCCAGCACAAAAACTTCTGCCCTGTCCTTGGCTGAAGCTGAGGAGTGTGGGCAAATGCACAACTGCACCACATCCTCAGTGACCAGGGCTTTTGGCCAGGGCCTCACCAGTTACTGCAACTGGCAGTGCTATCAGTTTATATTCACCACACTGAATACTTTCCAGGTTTCAAAGAAAAGTTACTCCGATATTGGGTTGTTCATCTCATTAATCACCTTAGTCACTGCTTGAGAGCTTAAATTAGCAAAGTATTAAATGCAGAGAAGTAGTAAAATGGCTGGACTTGTAGCAGCTGGTTTGAGTGGACAGGCAGGAGGTGAAGTACCAGAGGTTGTTTTTTTGTCTTTACTCCTGGAATCAGAGGAAGTGAGAAACTGCCATTGCTGTTGCACAAGAAATCTTATTCTATAGAGAGCTGAAGTAAAGAAACAGAGAACTGAATAAACTTCTACTTGTAAATTACTCCACTAATTAAAAAAAGACACAACATTTGGTGATAAAGCTACACCGCACAGTTTGTTAGGGTTTTTTGCTAGGGATTCACAGCACTTGACTATGCAGTAGCTGCCTTCAAACTTACTTGCTCATGGTCTCAACTGAGTTTTAGAGTGCTGTATCCTTAATTTAAGCCTTAATAGACTTTTCTTTATCCCCAAACTTAATTGCTTGACTAGCCTTGTAGATATAAAGAAAGCATGAACACACACACTGAGATTAGACAGATAGATAGATATGGAACAAGCTTTCTACCAAGTACTGGTCAAAGCAGGACAAATTGGACAGGTACAGTATGTTTATAAAAACCTTTTCCTACTGTTATGCTTTTTTATCGACTGGGTCAAGTTAAACATGTGTGAAAAAGATGATTCAGCTCCTTTATTTACATGGGACTTTAGTAGCTCACCAGAGGTGGAGGACAATTAAATGCATGTCTTATGAGGTCATCCATGAAGGATGATTTGTTTTCCTGGGAACCCTGTGCTATTAGAGCTGATAAGGTCTGGAGGAACTCCAGGACAAAGCAGGAGACTGCTCCAGCATACAATGGGAGAGGCTCTAATGAGTCAGCACTTCTGAGACAACAGAAAACCCAGACCACAACCAGGATGTTGTCAGGGACCTGTTTGAGCAGCAGGTGCACGTTAGTCAGCATCTACCAGGAATATTCACAAATGCAGTCCCCAGCGTACTTCTCTGGGCACAACCCCAGCTCTTGAAAAACTTGAAAATGCTGATTCTGGGACTGGAACACATAGATCTTCCTCAAATACAAGGCAGGCTGTAAGAAAAATTTGGGCTCAGTCTGCAAGCTGGACATTGGCCAAAAGGTGCTGAATACATAGGAGTGGAGAGAGACACGTAGGAGAAACAGAAGATTTGATCTCAGATTTTTCCTCGGTAGATAGTGTCTGGGTGAGAAAATCTGTGATAGGATCTGTGGTACTCCATCAAATGATGAGCCAAGAAGCCCCCACCTAGACCTACATTGAGCAGGGGATTGGTGTCTGAACCAGCCTCTCCCGGCGTTAGATATCTACTGAAGGTGCAGCTGAGGTGATCATCCAGAATGCCCTTGTAATCACTGAATAGAAACAGGGTCTTGCAGTGTACGGTTCCTAAGAGCTATTTCAGAGGTCTGTGGTGGGGTGAGATGAACCACATTTTCCGTAGACACTAAAAAGTTATTTGTTTCCAGACTGGAACATACGTGTAGGTCTATTTCACCTGTCCCCAGATCTGCTGTTTTTGCACCCAACCAGCTCTGGTGAGATCCAGAAAGAAGCCTGTGAGTATTTACACAGAGCCTCTGCCATTTCCAGCCATCACGGAGAGAAAGAAGAGTATCCCACTGATGGAGTGATGGTCCTTCTTCTTCTGAAGCACTGTTACTGAGAAAAAGTATGACCATGAGTAAGAGGGTGAGAAAGAGGACAAGAACCATGACATTTTTGATTAGGTAACTTGTATCTCAAGAAATGAAACTTTAGCCAACAACTAGGATTGTTTGGATGGGGGATATTTATTTAATTAAGTCCTATACTGGGTAATAGATGCATCAATCAAACTGCAAGTTCTGTAGGAAATCCTGTTTATCCAGAGCCTAGCACAAGAGGCATGAAGCAATACTGCTCCTCTTTAAGTGGTGTTGGGGACAAAAGTGCAGAAGGCCCACAGTGTGTACCTGCCAGTGAAAGGTGCCCCAGCAGACTCGGAGGTTAAGCCTCTGCTAGTAAATTAAGCAGATTCAGAGGGGCTGTCAGGCACCCAGGCCAGCAGGCACAGGGCAAGCTCTGCCACTCCTGTCCTCCAGGACAGGGCAGCAGCATGAGCATACCACCAGGGGGAATGGCCCCAGGAGCTACAGGGGAGAGCTGGCTGTCCCTGTCGCCCCAGCCCAGCCACTGCTCTGGCAGCTCAGCCCCACTCAGCCGGGAGCCATGCCCAGCCATGCCTCATTATCTGTAGGAATTTAACGGGTAGGTGAAAATAAGCGAGAATAATTCAGAAAGAATGACTAAAATCATGCTTTGACCTTTCCCTTAGACAAGAAAAAAAAAATATTTAAGCAGGAATTTTCAAAATTTAGCAACCCATGGAAAAATGTCTTATTCTTTAGAAGCGCTGAAAAGGGAAATCTCTAATCTATAGAAATGGTCTTAAATTCACTGGGATCATGAGAGATGGCAAAAGGTAGAGGTTGTCTTAATAGAGTGCAAAGGTGCTCCAGTTTAAGAGCTAGAAAAATAGTCAGTACTCCAGATGGGAAGCAGATTGAAAAACTTTCTTTGTTTATATTTATTTATTCAATTTCATGGTGTCCTTGGTTGCCCAGAGGAGCTACTGAGAGTAGTTTCTACCGTGCTGTTGGTTAGAGTTAGGTTACACACACTTTTAGAAATTCAGCTGTCTGCCACTAATGAATTGTTCAGTGTAGCTTGAGAGTAATGATGCAATTAGCAAAAGTAAGCCAAATCTGTCCCAGGTGAAACTCTACTGATGTCAGTGGCTTTATTTGGGATGATGTGCTTATTCCAGCGTGTGTAGGGACAGTATGTTAAAAGAAGAATCTTGAAAAAGGACTTACATGGATTTAATTTGTCTTTTCTGATACTAATCCTGCACTACATTGAATAAAATGTCAAAACACAACGTTTGCATTGAGGCAGCAGTGCATTTCTCTGGGCTGACTCACAGGCTCAGTGCATTAATGCAGAAACCTGACCCAGTGGGTGACATCCCTGCCCATGGTGGGGGGAGTGGGACAAGATGATCCTTAAGGTCCCTCCCAAACCAAACCATCCTATGAGTTATGATTCTGTGATTCTAAGTTTAGTAATTATTTTATATTTGTAATAGTATCCTTTAAAATTCTACACATAAACATGTAAAATAAGAGTTTTTCCATTCCCTGATAACATGCTGCCTTTTTGAATTTGTAAAAGTAAAATAAGTACTTAAAGTCCTTATCCCTGGCTGTTCAAGAATGAATTTGCTTCAGAGGAGACCACAGTAAGCGCATGGCAGACAAAATAAGGGTGAATTTTGCCTTCATGTCCCTCCTGATTAGGACACTGTGAAACACAAAACAAAAACCTTTCCTTGGCCAAAAGGCTTTTAAAGTCTGTTCCACCAATTAAAGATATATTTTATTGCAATGAAGTTACCAGGGCTTCATGACTGCTGCCCTGTTAACTAAGAAACAAAACAGAGATCAAAACTGAAAACACAAACAAGCCATTTCACCCAGGTTGTACAGGAAGTCTGTGTCAGAGCTGCCAAATCATTCTGATTCAGGGCTACTCAACTATATTTTCTGGACTTTGCTGGAAAATTGTGTTACTGTCCCCTTGGTAGAAAGCAAAGCCTTGATGCAGCTCTCCCCAGCCAGAAAGCCTCTCCAAGCTGCGGGAAGCACTGGCCTGCATTAGCACGAGAGACATCAACATCTGTGGCTGAAAAAATCCAAGTGAATCATGCTCCTGGTCAAGATTTTGTCCAGAAATTATCAGTCCTGGTTGATATCTAAAATAAAGAGCCATCCTTCCTCCTATTGCTTTCAAAACAGTGAGGGCAAATTTATGACTAGCCAGTTGGTTGACTTGATAGTAACAGAGAGTACAACCTACAGTCCTTGGTGTTATTATTTCTGAAAAAAGCAGTGCTTTTTTAATGGATCTGCTTAAGTGTGACCTCTTAAATGATCTCTGCTAGTGGGTTGTAGCAACAGTTCCCCAGCTGTGCTGTTATTCATAAGTAACCATAGAAATTAAAGTGCTGCCAAGTATGTGCTCTTTGTTTTTTTCGAAGGGCTGAAAGATGATGCAGTGATGTCTTTGCCCCTCCTGACTTAATTCTGAACTCACTCTCTGGCAGCCCTGATGGAGAGGTGAAGATGAGACTTGCTGTTATTGGAAAGCTCTGTCACCAGTGAGCTCAGTCAACAATGCCACTTCTGCCACTGGGATGCTGGTGCACCTTCAAAAGGCCTGCAGGTAGAAATAGAATGTGGTGGGAAGTTATATCCTGGTATTCACTAATTGCTGGTTTTAACGAAAAATATTTTTTGTTTATTTCTATTGAGATTGAACTGAAGCAGTGTTGGTATCTTTAGCCAAATAATTTGCTTTGGAAAGAAAATTTGTATGAAATCTCTTCTACAGGGAGACTTTCAAGTTATTTATTGGCCCACATTGATCTGTGAGTTTTTCTGGGTAATTCTGTTCCTCTAATAGGATTCTCTGACTCTGAACTGGCATCTAGGCCTTTTCAGTATCCACTAGAGAGGCACACTTCCAATGGGCAGTACTAATCCTGTGTTATGATGGGATTAATCCTCTTTCTCCCGGTCTCAGAGGGAGACAATTCCTGAGACAAGTCTCAGGAGCTGAGACCCAACTCCTGTCTTATAGGCAACTACAGCTAGGTCAAAGGGCTAGTCACCATATTTTACTGCCCATTAACTGGGAAATTTAAGAACTAGGAAACCTTGGTGTTTTGCTTTTTATTAACCTGGTTTCTTTTCTGCCACACCCTGTACTGCCCACAACAGCCAGGTATCCATGGGCAATGACAACACAGTGTGCTTTTGCTTTTCATTGATTAGACAACACCTGCCCTACAGGAAAGGAGACTGCTTTCCACTTGCCCAGAGAATTTAGATAACATCCACAATGTCTGGGGGAGTGTGGAGCCAGGCATGTCTTCAGGAGCTTTTCAAGAGGGAAATCACAGACAAGGACTTTCTAGCTTGGCATGGCAGCAATAAATTGTGCACAGCAGACTCACTTGTCTCTGAGCACTTCTGGCTTGGCATCAGTGCGGGAGGAAGTAACTCATGTCTCTCTACAAAAAGAGTGAAAGAATCACCACCCCAGACCTATTAATCAAAATTACATGAAAATAATAGATTTGGCAAAAAATTTATTTCCCTCTGTCACCCTTTGAGGGGTTCACTACTGCCCAGTCTGATTTCATCACAGGAACTTTGTCTAAGACAAAAAAAATCTGATTTTAAAATTTGACTTGTACTTGTCAGATATTCCACAGATATTCCATGCTGATGTGTAGCAAAAATATTGGATCATCAAAATGCTTGCAGTCGGAAAAAAAAAAAGAGAAAACCTCTTCATGTTGGTTCAAATAAGGAATCATACAAATACCATAAAGACAAAACTGCCAACTCCAGAGTCCAAATGAATTTAAAAGTCTATATTTAGCTCCTACTATTTCTGTTTCAAGTATAAAACATTTCTTGCTAAACACACACCATCATCTCAAATGCTACACTCAGTGTAGTTACTTGGAGCCCCATAATTCATCTCTATTTTTAGTTTGCTCACAAATAAAGGAATGGCAAAGGACAGCAAGTAAATTATTTAGGCTGGTGTTTTGACAGGACCCTCACAGCTGCTGCACTAGGAATTGCTTTGGAAAAAATCCAAACTTGCCCAACTCCTGTTAAAAAACTTCTCTTACTAAGTGTCAGTTCTTAAGCAACCCTGTCTTTGCTTTTGGGAAGGGTAGGAGAAAATGGTACTTGAACCCTTGATAGAGCAGAAGGAGTGGATTTTTTTAAGTGTGCAAATGGCATTAAATGTTGCTTTGTGGCCATGGATGGGAGCATGAAAAGGATCACACCTTGAAAGAGAGAGATGCTTAATTTAAATGCCAGGCCTGGATATTACAAGGGGTATTAGGCTGTTGGAATTTTTTATACTGACTATTTGGATTTTCTTGAAAGATTTGTAATTCCCTAATTGCACATTAGAAACAAAAGTGTTTCCATCTTCTTATAAATGCTAAATTTCTTTCCAGAGTCCATTCAAAATGTTCAGCATATGTTCCATGTGCCCTGCTCTCTGGCACAAAGCATTTCAAATTTGCCTGTAGCCTGGATTCAGGAAGTGAAAAAGGGAGGGGAAATGCAGAAAAATTATTCAGTCCCATTTGTAGTAAATAACAATAGGCTGAAAAATGGAGGGTTTAATTTTATTTTAAATAGAAAAATCAACATTTTTTGCAGGTTGTAGAAAAAGTAATCAAACTGGAAAGTCTGGATGGACAGTGGAGATGTGGGCCCAGGCTGTTCCCTTTCCCTCAGGCTCATGCCAGGGTGTGAGTGGTCAGCTCTCAGCAAACCCACTGGACACTATTAGGGTGTGTCTTTGCTTTACCACTCTGTCACATGCATGGTGCTTTTCCAAGCTCAGGGAGAGTTAGACTATGCCAACACCAATTTGGCTGAAGGAGAATTGGCTTAGTTGCTTGGTGTAATTAAATGGGCTCTCACAGGACGAAGTTAGGAAAAAGGAACATTTAAACTGGAATGCAATTTCTACCACTTAAACAAAGTAGGATGGGAAGCAATGCCATAAGGGAAGAGGCTGTTTATTGTGTCCAAAGTCTTTCAAAACTGGACCACACAAAATCCTAAGTACTTCTCCCAGGAGCAATCATCTCTGGTGGGAAGATGGAAGGGGTGGGGTAATATAAGATAGATATTAAATCCCTCTTTGAGGTACAAGGAGAGAGGTATATCCTCAATACAGAGAAAAAGACAGGCAGAGGGGTTAAAGGTTAACTCCAAGAAAGTCAGCTATAATTGAATAGTAATCTAAGTTTTCAAGTGTGATGTGGAAAACTCTCATTCAGCTGCTGTTAATCCTGGAAGAAGCTATGTTTTACTGGTAGCTCACTTTCTCTGTAAAGCCTCCCACTTGCACATGCATGCTTGCCTCATGAGGCAAAGCCCAGCCAGGAGCCCTCCTAGGCTGCAGGAATAATGGAAAATCCCCAAAATAATTACAAAAAGAAAAAGAAAAAGAGGCAAAAAAAAAAAAAAAAAAAGAAAAGAAAAGAGAAAATCACCCAACTTCTCTCATTTTTTAGCCCATTTTGTAATCATTAGGATATGACCTAAAAGGCCGGTTTTGCCTCAGCCTTCTTTCCCTCCAACTGTTCTTTAAGTTGAGCCTTAATCTCTGAGTTGAGCCTTTGACAAGTGAGTGTCTGTGCTCAGGACACAAGTCCAGACGATGCACCTGAGTGGGAGGACAGCTGATCCCAGCGTCCTCAGTGCAGCTGCCAGGACAGGCTGCGTGTGAGGACTGCAGCGCTCAGTGATCGCCGGGGCCTGGCAGTGGCACTAGGCACGTGCCACCCACCACCAGCCCCCTCTGTGCTGCCAGCCCAACGCTCGCCATCCCCAGCCCTGTCCTGGACACAAGGGTGTTGAACTCACAGGGGGATGCCTGCACAGCTGGAGGTCCCCAGAGGCTGCACCCCGGCCTCTCAGAGACGGGTGATGCCACGCTTCCCTCCTTGCTATGGCCAAAGTTCAAAATTCATTAGGAAATCTGCAATTCCTGCCTCAAATCAGCCACTCTATCAATACCTACGGAAGCAGACACAGCATTGTCATACATCCAAACTCAGTCCCAAACATTAAACTAGTTAATTATACTGAATCATGTTTACATAAGCTGACCAGAAGGTAGAAGATAATGTCTTCGTGTTTATATGAAAGTAACATCAGTTTCTTCATGCATGGAAGAACAGTTTGAAAGTTACAATACAGAATAAAAATTATCACAAGTGTGAGGATTTTTTAAATTAAATATTTATATCAGGAGGTTATCCAATTTGATTAGACGGATTTTAGAAAGTAGAATTGGCTTGAAATAGCCGCACATCAAAGAGCTATTCTCTCAAACTAAATTAATGAATAAAATATGAAGACCTATACAGAGCTGTCACACACATATGAACTATAAAGAAAATGGCTCAGTTATTCTTTTCAATGCTAGAGAATATTTAAATACAGAACTATTTTTAAAACATTAAAAACAAAGAGAAGTTTGACCCTGGATGTTTTGCACAGCAATACTCTTACAGCAGCTTATCTCTTAAAAATAGCAAGAAAATGAGAAAGTCTCTAAGAAATATCAAAGACAATGTTAATAAAAGCAACTCACAAGAAAAAAGAAGGAAGAAGAGAAAAAAAGCCTGACAACTTTCTTGTGACCACATGCTTTGATTAAATGCTGAATTCGCACTTGCAAAGACATTTGTTTTGCAAAGTATAAAATTTACTGCCTGTTCTGAACTGCCCGTGTCTTGCTTTATCAGTGGTCAAATAGCATCTGATGTTGCTGATCCCTTGGAAGATATTTGTTTCACACACCCAGTGATGTCTAGTAGGTTCCTTCTCCTAGGAGAGACTGAGTATTCATTTGTTGCAGCAAATTCCCAAAAACCTACAGTGAACTGGAAATCATCATAACTCAGCTGCGTCTTCTCAGAATGACACATACTGAATGGCTGCAGTAAGATGAACTGAAAATACATAACCTCAGTTAATGCTAGGTGCTCCCAAATGTCCTTGGAACAATTCTCTAGTGATTTTTATTCTCCTTAAACTGATATCACACATTCCTACCATCTCAGAGTGTGAAGTTTGAGCAATTTAATGAATCATGGAAGCTGAGGCATTGCAAATACAGACTTACTAAGAGGCTGGAGAAACAACCCATGAAAAACAGCAGAGCAGCATGTACAGACTTCAATGTAAAGCCTTGAAAAGCATTGCCTTTTCCAATGACCAGCAAATTAAAAAATAATTAATTGGATTTACATCTAACTTATGTCCATTTCTAAGAACAGAAGCAAGATCATTTTCTATATTAAGAATAAAATTCCCACTGCTTTAAAAGATGTATTTCTTCACTAGTAAACACATTCACAGCCAACTTCTCTAACTATTAAGGGGTCATCTGAGAATAATGCCATGGATGGATAAGCAACCAGCTTAATCAACAGATTGCTCAGAAATGTCTCTGTGTTGCATCTCTTCCCTGTGTATTTTTAACAATTTGGACATGAAACTGTTGCTTCTGGTCCTAAATTAACTCCATGTATTAGCAGAGAAGTACCACTGGGTTTACAATGCTCTCTCATAGGATGGTGCTCACCAAGAGCCCACGTGTGCGGTAGCCAGTCCATGTCCAGGTTGTGATCAGATGGCTGGAACATGTCTCCTATGAAGACAGTCTGAGAGAGTTGGAGGTGTTCAGCCCAGAGAGGAGAAGGCTCCAGGGAGACCTTAGGGCAGTTTCCAGTGCCTCAAGAGGATAAAGGAGAGCTGGAGAGGGGCTTTAGACAAGGGCATGTAGTGATAGGAAAAATGGGGATGGCTTTAAAATGAAAGAGAAGACTGGATTGGATTGGATTGGATTGGATTGGATTAAAGGAAGAAATTCTTCCCTGTGAGGGTGGTGAGACACTGGGACAGGTTGCCCAGAAAATCTGTGGACTCCCTGTCCCTGGATATGTTCACGACCAGGTTGGATGGGGCTCTGAATACCCTGATCTAGCAGGAGGTGTCCTTGTCCATGGCTGGAGATTGGAACCAGATGATCTTTGAGGTGCCTTCCAACCCAAACCATTCTAGGATTCTGTGATTACCCTGAAGCTGGATTTCTGACTATATACAACTGAAATATAATAGAAAGGTCTTGACTGAAGTTTGATGTTGTTGTCATCTTTCCTCTAAAGTACTACAACACCAAGGATTCATCAAAGCATAGAAATGTTTACGTTATCCAAAATCAGCCCAAACAATAAATTTCTAAGTTCTCCTGTCAGAAAACTAACATCAAACACTTGGCACGCTTGTCGCAACTGGTTTTTGAAAGATACTGCAAAAAAAACCACCAACAAATGTTTCCAATGCCTCAGTTGGAAGCAGGACATCTCTTTAAACATGTTCTCTTAAGGATTGTTCCTCAAACACAGAGGAGTAGGGTGATTTACAATTTGTTTACAAAAGAGGGTCAAATCTCTAAACATTAAGGCTGGTGCCATTTTGGTGTATTCTGAAGAGTTGAAGGGCTTGGGTTTGCCTGTACAAGAGGCTTCAACTGCAGCTGGTAATGGTATAAACACAGTTGTGCTTATATACATATGCTTATACTTGTGTAGCTGATTTTGGCCAGGCAAGGAATTACACTGGTAAAAAAGCTTTTATTAAGATACATTCATAACTGTATCCAAAGCAACATTATGCCAGCATATATACACTGGAAAAATATTAATACTCTTAAACAATCCCAGCAATATGATTATAAGCACTGCCCGTCTTCTCAAATGGCTTTTATCCTTCTTCTGAACACTTATAGTAAGGATGAAACATATAAAAGTGGATTGCAGTCTATCTTTCCTGCAGAAAATGCAGTGTATGGTCCATTTGACATATTGAAATAACATTAAGCGAACCAAGAAACCTGAAAGTTGGATTTGGCATGTGACATATTTGTAAATCAGCTTTCCATTGCATCAAATCCTCCATAATTTTTAATAATTAAATTGGTGTTGCAGCCTTTAGCTAAGTAAAACATTCACTTAACATCACTAAACCTTTCAAATGATTATTCAAGGCAGGAGCTGGTCTGTTATGCTCTTTATGCTATGCTTAGAAGCCAAGGAAAGTCTCAATGGAGGGTAAGTCAGTAAGAGACTTCCCAGAGGACTCTGGAGGTTTTAGCAGCTATTCTGCAGAGTAGGTGCCATCAGGTGTATGCATTTAGGACAATTCCCAGGGGCAGAGCAGTCAGAAAGGTCCATCTCCCTCTTGCTTGCTTGTTTCACTCTCAGAAGTATTATTACAGATAGAGATTATTCCACAATTATTTTTAATTGTTTGCAAGGACTATTTAAAATTCTATAAAAATTAAGTGTGCATATTTAGTCTAAACCTGTAATTACCACTTTGAAGGGTTATTTTCTAAGGATTTTTGGCAATTTAGGAAACTCCTGCTGCAGCTGTGAGCTCTTTTTCTTTAAACATCTGAAATTCCACAGCTATCAGCACATTAGCTTGAGCTTCAGTGACTCGTAAATCTTTCTCAGCATCTTATTTCATGAGGTCTAGTTCAAGCATTAGATGGAAATTGCATTCTGCAGAGACCATATTTGAGTGCATTACTTAAAGAGAAGCAAATGGGTTTTTATTTTAGCAGTAGTCCAGGTAGATACTAGAGAGTGTTCAAAAAATCAAGGATCTGGTTTGAGCTAGACAGCAGGTTTTTACATAGAAATAAAAGACAGAGGTATTTTTTACCATTAGTAATGACATGAAACATCAGGGATATCTGAAAATCTGAGACAAGAACACAGTGTCTCAAAATGCAGACTTGAAGGCCGGCACAGCCTTGACACAGCAGCTACCTTGCCAAAAGCTGGTGACAAGGGATCCACCCACCCTAAGAATGCTGTTTCGATTTCCCCCTTCTTCACCCTCACTTTGAACGCACCCTGCAGACAATGGCAGGGCTGCTTGCAGCGTTTGGAAGCTATCAAGTGCAATCGGAGCCTGCACAAGAGCTTTTTAAACATCCATCATAGACTGACCTGTGATACAGGTAATAGTGTACCTGGTTAAGAAACAAGAAAACTCTTTTAATGATGTTCCAGATGGTTTTCATCTGTTTGCCACCGAGGCATCTATTTTTCGTGATCCTTAAAGCCATGGCCTATTTGTGCCTGCTGAGAGACTCAATAATTTTCTGCATCACAAGATATTGTGCAGGGACTTTAACTCAGCCTAGCATTGCACCTGAACTGGTGGTTAGGGGCTCCTGTTCAGTCCCAAGAGTCTCTAAAACTTCCCAAATTTTAGAGAAGCTAGGCCAGATCTTCTGCTTTCCATTCCAACACTTTTCTGTTGATTGCTTGTCACATCCCTGAAAATGCAAGGGTTTGATACCCTTTCAGATCCAGGATGACTTTTGCCTTGAATGAGGCCCCATCCAAGCCCAGCAGTTTTCTCACAAAGTGAGAAACATCCACACGATTGCAGTGCTCATGTAGGCAGAGGAGCCAGGTTTGTATTGCCCATAAACTGGGCACAGTGCCTTACCAGTGAAAACAGAGAGACTTTTCACCACCTTCCCTCACCACCCAGTCATTATTCAACAGCTTCTGCGCAGTGAAATCATCCATTGAGAAACCTCAAGAGAACTAAAGTCCATCTGTGCACCAACAATCCCGTGGTTTGGAGCCCCTCCTGACAGACTGGTGGACACTTAGGCGTGCACTTATTCTTCTGTGGAAGATGCTCACTAAAGACTGAGGGGAGCTGCAGACAGGAGAGGCTTCACTGACCGATATGAAAAAACACTCTCAGCAAAAATATCTGGGCCAAACTAGACACGGAAAAAAATTTCATGCACAGAGTGTCCCTATCATTGCATTGACAAAGACTAGAGATTTTACCTTCTTCTCCCAGCTTTTCTCCAGGCAGCCCTGGAACACATCCTGAGGCTGTGCCACAGGGGACAGGGATATCATGAGGAAGACTGACAGAATATGTGGAGCTCAGGAACCTTGAGAGGACTTAGATACTGATCTGCTATCACGATTTTGAAAGAAATCCATATTTCCAACACCAGAAATGTAGACATCTAGACATGTTCACTGATGGGGATTCCATTTCTTAGAAAGGTACAAAAAAATCCAAGGATCTATGTTTTGGATTTAAGTACCTTAAGCTCCTTTGCAGACCTTGGCCTTTCCTTTTTATCTCTGACGCTTATGTCATTCATGGCTTGTGCATTTTTACAGAGCAAGTGACATAATAGTCTACTACAGTCAGTCAATAAAAATCCAAATAGAGCTGCAAAAAGCAAAAGGCTATTTTTTTTAAACCCCAAACAGGAATTGTGTTTTGTTTAATGGACTACCTGCAGGGTAGGGAGTTGTTTTGGGCCAGGTAGAAATGGGGTCCGGAAGTCCTGAATATAGGCAAAGCAAATAGTTTCCAGACAGTGACAAGGTTTTCGGGATTAAAAACGCAGGTGATGTAGTGCAAATAGGCAGCCTGCAGAGACACCAATCCTCCACTCCTGCTTCCTGAAAATCAGCTCTGGAGATTTTATTGTCCGTGTGACCATTCTTTTCCAGCAAATTCCCAGGCAGATGCTGCTGCCAGCACATTATGTTTGTCAGAATCGACAATAAAAAGTAAGATGTGTGACACAGGCTGTGTAACTGCAAAATGGTAGCCCGTCAATGTCTCCATTTTCACCAGTAACTTATGCCACCCAGTCAGCACTAGCCACGCCAGCTCTAGCACTGACACAGAAAAGCCCAGCACATCAGTTATATCAGAAGACTATGACTATTCTCCTACCTCTCTTATATAGCACAGGTTTTTTCAGCATGTCTACTGAGTAAGACTCTTCATGGAAATGCCAGCAAAGGTTTTGGCAGTTGTAGTGTTGTTTTGTCATCTGTTAATGCAGTGGGCAGAGCACTCATGCAGCCTGTGAAACACCTATTTCCAGTTCTTTTCTTAGCCTAAGGAATATCAAATTCACATGTCCTAGGAGTGGGATCTAAACATTGAAATGTTGGAGGATGACTTCATGCACCCTTTTAGACAGCCAGCTTTCTCTGGAGTTATAAAAGATTCACTAGGCCAAGAGATAATCCTTCTCTTCTCAGTTTAAAATATTCCTTTATGAGGGCAGACTCATGTTCCAGTCCTTGTTGTAAGACCTGTTTAAATATCTTGTCCAATTACTATGGATACTGTAGAAATAGGATGCAAAACTCCTAAAATTAGGAGTAAAATTAGAAGAGCGTTTGCATCTTTCAGGAAAACGTCCCAACCACTAAATTAGAGTGTTGATTTCATTGCTTCTTCTATCTCGTTCATTTTTCCTTGAGTGTGATCAAAACTTAATAGTACTATCGACAGAAAATCTTTTATTCTGCCTTTAGTGGGCCACATCTGTATTTCACTTTGCTTCTGATTTGCCCACAACACTGGCAGCATAGGAACACACTCTACAGTGTGCACTCATTGTTTCACAAAACCAGTTAAAAATAACCAAGCCAACAACTTCAAAAGCACAACTCTGATGTTATTTGGCTTCCATCTTCTTTTTGGCAAAACCAAATTCTGAGTCTGAAGATATTTAGTATCAAGCAATAGTTTTAATGTTCAGCTTAATGTTACACTGAGTTCATCCTACTTACTCATGCCCCTAGGGCTATCACTCCTCTTGCTGTTTTCATCTTTAATAAATACTTTCAGCAGATTTACTTCTCTCTCTTAGTCATAATTTGGCAAAAAAAAACCCTTTCTTTGAACTTCCAATGCTTTGTAAACTAACTCATTTGTTTCTCATTCAATACTGTTAATTCTTCAAATTCACCATACATTTCTTTATTGTAGCTAAATTATTTAATACCTGCCAGAAATTTACATATGAAGCACAAAACCACTTGATTCTGGAACTCTTCAATGTTAAAAGATGGTTTTTACTTCTTGATTTGTGTTAAAATTTCTTCATTGACACGAAGGTTTGAAAATATCCTTCTCCAGCTATATATCTTATTCCAAAGTAAATCTGGTAGAGAACATAATTTAGCCTTTTTCCATATTTAATAGCATTTATTCATCCTGAAAGTACTTCCGTAATGTGACTACTATGGTCATCTGGACTTTACTTAAATCTGTGGAAAGGTGCTTCTAGACAGTACATCCTTCCTCTTAACTTTGTCACTTTCAGAGGCATGTTTTTACCTTCTTTTTCTTATTTTTTTTTTTTTCTTTTCAAGACATTTTATAAAAATTAAATGTTCTCAGCAATTAGGACTCATATAGATGGAGCTAGGCAAGATGTCTTCTCCCTCTTCTGTCGATTTTGGCAAGGTCTGACTTCAGTGTTTCTTAGTTTCCATTAGCATAATAAATAATGGCTTTTAGTAAAGCTGGGCCTAGCACCAATTCTTGTAATACTCCTTATGTTCATCTTCCCTTCCAAACTGGAACGTTGCCATTATCATTAACCTTGATTTATGGTCCCCTGTCTGCTTGCCAGCATACTTGAAAGTGTAGTTATTCTACTCCTTTTTAATTCATTTCTGAAATGAGACTCCATGCCATGCTATTATAAAGTTCAGATTCAGCAAATATTCTGAATTTCACTTGTGTATTAATCCTGCCTCTCCATTTAACCGGAGATGTCACTTTGAGGAGCACACAAAGCCCAAGGAGTGTTCAGAATGAGCATTCCCAGCACAGCATGAATAGGGAAAATAGGCCTGGCAGGTTGAAGAGATGACTGGATTTCAGGAACAGTCAAATCTCTTTTCAGTAGAGGAGTACAGACCTTCTGTTTTATCATTAGGCCAAGGAGCCAGCATGAAATTGTCTTTAATCATTTTCCTCAAGAATTCATAAGCGGGGGCTCCATTCATCTGCATTATGACAAAAATAGTTCATTTCTATTGTTATTTATCTTCTAAATACCTTCAGGAAAGTTGGCATTCTGAGGGGGAATTGGTTTAGTATGATCATCCTTGATGCATTCAGTATAGTTCTATTGTGTTCTAAGGACTGAAAACTGCTCTTTTCCAAAAGTTTTTCTGAAATTGTATTTGTTCTCAGAGGTCTCACTCTGTAATCATCAGTCAAAAGGGTAGTTAAGCTTCTCCATTGCTGAAAATTTGTTTCTCCTTCATTTCTTTCCACCTCCTTCTTTACTGATAAGAGAAGTGGAGACAACTGAAAATCCATTCCATAGAGGCAGGAATTCTGAATCTAGATACGGAAAAGCCTCCTCTGCACTGGGGCAAACAACCCTCTACCCCACAAAAGAGCATCTGAAGAGCAATGCAGGGGTGACATGGTGCCTGGTCCAATCCCTGGCTCTCCGGCCCGCCCGACTAGCTCCTGCAAGCAGGCACCAGCGCCAAGAGTGGGCTGTCCCGGGAAGTGCAGCAATCCCGAGTATAGCTAAGGACCGAATGTCCTTCAGGCGATCCATGCATCCGGAAGAGGTGAAGGATGAGAGGGAGTCCCAATGTCCGTCCAGAAACGGGGTTTATTAACAGGGTCCGGGGTGGACGTAATCCAAAGGGGAGGATGTGTCAAAGGGTGAGAACAATGGGCTTACACCAACTTAAATATAGGGGAAGTCCTGGGGGTGGATACAAACATCGAACCAATCATAACACATTGTGGGAGGAACACGAGGCGGGTCTCTACATAATGTATACCAATAGGGGCAACTGTGGGGGTGATACATCTTGAGGAAACAAATAATATTTGAACAAAGGGAGAACTGACATAGAAAACTCTGGAAGAAGGGGAGGAGTTGGGGAGGATTGACATAGGCTTGGGAGGGGAATCAGAGGATTGACGGCAAACATTCTGGAGAAAGGGTGGGAACTGGGGTTGACGAACAGGGGAAAGGTGGGGATTTTAACAAATTGGCAACCAGGGGAGAAACCATAAAATCAGAGAAAATAAACCTAAAACAACGCACCGCAACAAAGGGGCAGAAATTATTTTCATCAAATGCAATTAGAAATCTCTCATAATTTCTTAAATACAATGAGGAATAGAAGTAAAAGTAGCAATAAATTATCTAGCAAACCTTTTATTTAATGGTATTCATTTTTTCTTCCCTGTGTCCCTGTGAGCACTGTTGCACAGGATAAGCACACTGAGAGACATTTAGGTGTTGTAAAATACAATCTACAACTTCTTCAGGAAGGAAAATAATTATCAGCAAAACTTGGGGCTGGAGAGTTCATTCGTTTTCTAACTTTGATTCTGCAGAATAAACCCCCAACACTGGCAAGAAGTAAAGAGCAGCAGTCTCAGTTGCTAACCCCTAGTTTCCATCTACCTCTAGGGCATCTCAAGCTCAAAATCTCAACAGAGACACTGATGCAATAAACTGATGCTTCTGCTGTGACCTTGTAGCTGGTGCTTACAGCTGTCTCTGTGCAGTAAGATAACAAAAGCAATATAGGAGCCTGAGGTAGACAAAATAAATTCCTTTAAAGCAACCAAAATCGTTACACAAGAACATAAGGTGGAATGGGAAAATGTACATGAGAAAAGACAAGACATTAGGAATTCCTGAGAGGCATGGGGATTAGCTAAAATTGGTAGAACAACTTTATATTGTTTCTTTGGGCCTGGGGCACAGAGAGGTGGAAGGCTATCTTTACCTATCATGAAGTGTAAAGAGGAAGGTGTCATAGCTATGAGTAGCTGTGAGGGTTGGGTTACAATTATGGGCATTTCAAGATATTTAATTCTCTTTGCTCCATGCTTTGTTGTTTTGGGAGTTTTTTCCCCCTAGAATTCTAAATGTAAAAAAAGAGGGAGACAGAAAAAAACAACTTTCTCTGCCAACAAAACCCATTTTGATCCCTGATATTTCATTCCATTCTCCATTTTCTTGCCTATCACAAATTCAACATAAACTTTGGAAGACATTAGTGCACCTATTTGTTTGAAACAACTGTGCTCTTTTATTCTTTGCTTTAATTCCTTTAACAGCTGCTTTCCAGCAACTTAGAAAGAATTTAGGTCTGCTAGATGTTAATTATTACACTGCTTGCCTACTCCCCCTGCCATGTGTACACCCTGATCCTGTTCTTCATCATAAAAACAAGACAAAACTTCGTTACACGGGTAGCATTACAGTAAAAACTTTTGTACACACAGAGGTCCTTATCTAGTTATTGCTCAATACTCTCTCAGGGAAACCTGACTTCAGCAGGAGCAGAGATTTCAGGTCATGAACTGCAGAGCACAGGAACTCCCACAGAAATTTTATGTAGCAGATCAAGGTAGTGAAGCCCTGCCAACACTGTCTTGTGGGAATACTGACACCACAACTGAAAAGTGTTGACTTCTGCCTCCACTTAGGATATACTGCAAGATCAGAACCCACATTTATATATCAGCTTAAGGTTGTAAAGCCTTTCATGACACTTCAAGTTTGATAAAAACATGTTTGTTACTGTTTTAATATTACTTTTAGCGTGATCTTATTTATAGATCTAAAAATAGATTTAAGATATCCTAGAGGTGGAGTTGGTAGCACTGCCTAATATTAAACATTACTAACACTTCCACTTACAAGGCTCTGTATTTAAAAGCATATAGCTTTGCCAGACTCAGATGGTTTGGGCTGCAGTTTTACATGTAGCTCAGAAAACATAGCCTTAGGCTGAATTTTACTGGCAAGTATCAGCCAAAATTGCGCAACTGTCCAGCTTTCTTCAACAACAAAACCGAGAAAATTAAATATTTTTTTCAATGCTAAAAGTACACAGACATTTTCTTGGAGAAGCTGGAAACCTATGCTACAAGACATATTGGAAACACAGTGAAAATTATGCTTTCTAACGTGAAGCATGTATTCGCTTCTTTCCACCAAATCTAGACAAAGTTCCACAGGATAAACTTTTATGATATCATAGATTAAATGGACTCAGCAGAAACAGCTTCTGTTTTAAAAGCTAAACAGCACCAGTTCTGTCCTCAGTGAGCAGTCTTAATCTTCTCACATCTCCTGTAGTGCTGGTCTCTCAGAGTTGTAAATAGGGCATCTTCCAGATTTCCTCTCTTTGGGGACAGACTTCTTGGCATAGAAAATAAGCAATAAAAATCAAGTTGAAACATGAACTTGGATGGGAGGAAGCACAGAGGAGAAACGGTCTACTAAGAATTGGACAGGGGGCAAAGACAGACCAATGAAAGGAATGACACTGAAAATGAGTGAACGAAGATTTAAATCTTTTCTGGAGGATGGAAAGTGGGCTTGGGTTAATTACTTGTAATAAGAGGCCCAGAAGAATCAATGTCGTCAAAAGAACATGTTGGAGAAGGTGAGACATGAAGTGACAAGCTGAGAGTCATGACATACTTTTTTTAGCCTGCAATTGATACCCAGCTTCCTAAGCCTCATCCTTTGCTGTTCATAGTAGCTGTGAAACCCATTGGTGATCTATAATGCATTTTTTTTCTTCACAGCTGGTCTCTATAAATTATGTCAACTTATTTCTGCTATAAATTATTTAACTGCTTGACAGCATCCTGCTGTACTCAGCAATGATATATGATGAAATACCTCTATTTCTTTTATAAGAAATATGTAATCAGGCCTGGTCAGAAATGGATACTGTGGTTTAATGGATAATGTAGTTTAAGATGACACTGCCATCTAAGCCAGAAATTTGATTTCCTCTGGTGGTTTAACTGTACCAATGACTCCATCATCTCTAAAAGAAGCCTAAAAATGTCTCTTCCATATTCAGTGTAAATTCTGATGAGGTTTTGGTGAAAAATGCTCAGGTCTGACTGATGTTGCACTGAACTTGAGAAAGAGCATTTGCACAATCTGGTCACCTAGCTCATAATTACAGTAATCTCATAATTACAGCTAGGACATGGCCTAAAACACAGAGAAAGAATTTGAATACTTCATAGCCTAAAAAAAAAATCATTATTTGGTAGAAAAACAGTAAATAGTCAGGCCTTTGTTAATTTATTTTTTGCATGATGATACAGTGGGTTTGTGGAAAATCATGCTTGATATCAACTGAAGGCAAATGCTTTTGCTCAATGATTTGTTTCTTAAGATTTCAGTACCTGATTTTAGTTTGTAGATTTGCCTGTGGCATTTTAAAAGACTCTGCATGTGCTGGCACATACAATTCCCTAAAATATGAACTGTTCCTAGTGTATTTTCTTTTTCATCCCATGAGATTTCCTTATTTTAGTACTGATCTAAGAAATTTTATTCTGGATACCAGAATTTGTATGACCCATAGTTCAGTTCAGTGTTCAGTTCTTTATTTTCGAAACCAAAGAAGAAAATTACCAACCATTCTGGATACTTTTTCTGAATTTGGTATACTGAACCAAAAAAGCACAGCTATTTGTCTGTGGTTGGAAGAATTTAAGGTTCTATTTTACCTACAGTTGAGGTTAGGAAGAGTCAGTCACTGTTTTTCCACAGTTTAGCTTGGCCTCTACACAAAGTCACTGACTGTACAAAGTCACTCTGTGTCACACCAGTGCCAGCAAAGCTTCCCTTTTCATTCAGCATCAAACACCAAAAACTTAGCTCCATGGAATTGAACCCTTCCTCTTGCTTACAGCAGAACAGTTGAAGCCTACCTGAGCTAAAGCAGGGTATATTTTGTCTTTGCTCTCCGAAGCTTCCTACAACAAGGCTGACAGAAAGGTGACTTTTTAGAATTTCGACCAAGCACTGCTGGTTTAGGATTTTCCTAGAAAATCTTTTCACCTTTCTGAAATGGAGGAAATCTGAGGAGATCAATTTTCAGAGGAGGAAATAGTTCCCAAACTTAGGAGTCCTCAGGCTGCATCTTAGAGCAGTAGCTTTAAGATATATCTTACTGGCCTTGCAGTAAGGCTGTCAGCCAGACTGAGGAGGTCTGGATTCAGTCCTTGGTTTAAATAGAGCAGATATAGGCAAGTCTCTGACAGCTACAACCAGTGAGGAACTTGGACCATGAACAGAGTACCTTTGGTAGAACAAAGGTAGCAATGCCCAAATGCCTCGGGCTAGATGCCTCCTGCCCCGTGCCTATCTGGGATACAGATAGAAGCCATCCCTCCAGCTTTGCCCAAAGAGGTCCACTTTGGAGAGATTTCTAACCTTGAAGAAGAAAGAATACTGTTTGTGTATGTAGTATAAGTTATCCTCCCATATTCTCTTCAAAAAATTTTCAGTGCAGATTTTATCTACGCTAGAGAGGACCAAAACACAAAACTCCCTCCTCCACACCAGCCACAAGTTGCATACTCCTTCTGGCTTTGTTCCCTGTTGGACCTTGGATTCCTGTTGGCTTAGTGGAGAGGGAGAGCTCCAGTTCTCCCCAGCCCAGCCCAGCCTAGCCTAGCCCAGGAGGCAGAGCACTGCTATCTGGCATGAACAGCACAGCTGAATGCCCCTCATTCAGTGCCTGGCTGGCCCAGCTCCTTGCCTGGTAAGAGCTTAAAGCATAAGACTCACAAAACAAGGGAACCACTTTTATCTTGAGGAGTACTATTTTTAAAGAAAAGCATCAAGCATTATTCTTTCAAAAACCAGATGTAAATCTCTAGCCACAGAAGACCCTCTAAACTCTAAAATGTATGGATACATCACTCTGTAGGCTTGAATCCAGAGTCAATGCTCTGGAGAGGGATAGTATTCATAGCACATAAAAACCCCATTCTTAGTTTTTCCTATTGGTTAGAATTAAGCTTCTCCTTGCTTAACACATGTGTTATGTATTTTCCAAGATGTCCAGTTTCCCCCCTGCTCTTCAAAGTGAGCCCTGTACTTTCATACATGCTTGTTCTTTGCAATCAGAGAGTCAATGAATTAAAAATGATGGTGCATCAAAGATCTCTTAGGAAAACAACCCATGGGCTAGATCCATATCATTAAATTTCTTGTCTGTATATGTAATAAAATTTGGTATCTCAATTTACTTGGCCTATTTGAAACATCCAGACACCAAAAACTTACCCTCAAAATAGAAAAACAATTTATAGTGTGACAAGCAGAATGTTTACAAAACACATTACAGAACCAAAACACTGATTTATTTTTTTTTTTTTTTTTTTTGATACAGAAAGAAGATGTAAAGGCTCTGTATAACAGTCATGGAAAACCACTGGCTGGACTGTAGAACTGCATGATTCCAAATAAATAGTTTTTTATCCAGCCACTGAAGCCACCCAGCATATTCTGATGAAGTCTGTACAACTGATTTGCTAATAGTAGTGGAAGAACTAGCTCAGTCTATACTCATTTCTCCTTAGTGTGAACGGGATTACAGAGACAAATACTATCACACACACTGTGACATTTTCCAGTTATTGTCCTAAGTGTGGCTAAGGTTTCACCACAGGAAATGAAATTTCTATTTAGATTCCCTCAACCAGTTATCACTGAATGATAGGAGGATACAACCTGAATCTCAAGTTTCCTAAATCATAGGGGAATATTTTCCTGGTAGAATAATACAAGGACTACATATTACTGATTACTTGCCCTTTTCCTACTCTATTTAAGATGTTACTGGCTACTCAAAAGAACAGAATACTTTACTAAAAAGACCTTTGCTCTTCCTGTGCCATCTAAAGTCTGTTATTTACCTGTTGGCTATGAGGAAATGCTAAGATATGTGGGATTGTTCAGCCTGGAGAAGAGAAGGCAGAGTGAGCTAATTGTGACCTTCTGGTACCTGAAGGGGGCCTGCAGGAAAGATTGAGAGAGACCACAGGAGCTTGTAGTCTCTCCCAGTCTTCCTTGTAGAGGAAGATCCTGTCAGAGAGGACCTAGAGGGGGAATGGCTTTAAGCTGCAGGAGAGTAGGTTAAGCTTAGGGGTTTGGAAGAACATTTCTGTGAGTGTGGCGAGACTCTGGAATAGGTTGTGCAGAGAAGTTCTGGATGCCCATCCCTGGAAGTGTTCAAGGACACTTTAGAGCTGTGAGCAACCAGGTCTAGTGAAAGGCATCACTCTCTGTGGCAGGGGGGTTGGAAAGAGAAGATCTTTACAGTCCCTTCCAACTCAAGTCATTCTACAATGCATTCCATGATCTGCTTTTTTGTTCTAAAAACCAACAGATTACCCATTACCACCAAATCCATTTGTATCACAATCTTTAATCTCACACTATCAAGAAAGTTACATGTTCCAAAGTATGAAATCTTAATCATATGGATCAAGAAAGAAAAAGAGGCTTAGACTTTTAAGAAGGCTACGTATTTTTGGGCTGCCATCCACTTCAACCTACTACACTGTTGGTTGTTCTGGGTTGTTCTGGATCATCTTCAAATCTCACTGTGCTTCAAAACTCTACTTCAAAACTTCACTAATAGCACTACTTAGATATATTTCAAGAATATTTATCTAATATATGTCATGCCAATAGACGTCATTAATAAGTATCCAGGTAAAAAATTAGAATTGCATCATTGCACACTTGAGTTACACAAGTTAAAAATAATTGCCCTTTCACACAATGGAGAATTATAGGAAGGAAAAAAAAAGGTGTCTAACGCTTTTAAAATGGTGAAACAGCAATTATTTCACTTATTCTGAAAGGCAAATAACACTGCTTCAGTATTAAATACACTGAGTGTTTATGAAAACTATAAACACAAAAAAATCTGTCAGATTCTCTTGCATCATTTTCATCTTTCTGTGCTTGTATTGTTTGTACATCCATTGGTTTTTCTCTCCCTGACTCAGACATGCATCATCGCTATTTCTGGGAAAATGTTATTGACATTTTGTCCTTGGGTGTCTGTCACTTGGGGGGGGGCAGGGTGAGACTCTCTAATGCATGGAATGTAGGTCATAAAAAGCTGAGGGCACTCAAGATGTTTTTGAACCAGAAGACAAGCTTCACTGGAATGGGAAAATAAGAAATTAGATGGCTTCATGTGATTTAGATGCTTCACTGAAACACCAGAGCTGCTCTGCTGGTAGCATCTTTTCTGGAAAAAATGAGCTGAGTGTTCTAACAATGGCTTGGTGCTGGTGGGCAAACTGGGAAAAAGTCAACAATTAAATAGAATTTCTTTTTTCCCTCTGAATAAATATTGTGGAACTCAGCTTTCCTCCAATTCAGCTTGCTCATGCATGCAAGCTGCAAGGTACATGCTGAAGCTTAGACACTACCTCACCACCTCCAGCCCCATCCAAGGCAATTCGTAAAGAGCACTTCACATTACTGACAAAGGAATTTGGGACAGTTGGAAAGTGCTTCACAAGTTTTTTCCATTCCAATTTTTCATTCTGGGCGGTCCTTACCAGACCTTGCTCCGGGTTTTGGCTCTTCTCTACCCAAAGCTGGCCAGAATAATTTCAGTTATATAACATCTGCCAGACACTCCTCTATTCTTCAGCCTGTCTCTCTTCACCACATTACCCCAGATTTCCAATTTGCCTAATAGCATTTTCCCGCCTTCCTATTTTATCAAATTCTCTTCTTGATTGTCATTACCTCTGTGGGCATCTCTACAAATATTTAAAACTATATGATACCCCTAACTCCTACTTCAGAACTCAAAAGTTAATACAATAATGCTGCTCTCTCCCTGGTTACACATGAATGGGCACCCAACAACAGTTACAAAGGGATATATTAATATCTCAGCCTTTGGAATCTTTCTTAGGAAGGCTCTCATTGCCCATGGAATCAGTGGAGAATGTTTTTTCTGACTTTAGTACAGATACTAGGCATGGACAATATCTTTAAACAATTCTAAATACATGACAGAGGCTTTAGAAGCATTCATGTAAGAAATATTATTTTTTTTTAGGAAAGCAGAAATATCTCTTTTATGGTTCTGTGTTCCACTTGGGTTTTTGGAAGAACTAGGAGTAGTTATGACTTGCAGGGCATAAAAACACTGCTGTTGATCCATGTTATTGGTCCTTTTGATATTCTGCTCCCCTTCCTCTGCCCTTCCCCAGTGCTGTGTGACAAGCAGGTGTTGGTCACAGCCTGGGCACGATCCTGAACCCACATCTCACCCATGCCCTGAAGCTGGCCTTGTGTGTTTAATCCCTAATGGTAGCCAGGTGGTTACTGAGCATTTTGAAGACTACTGACCCCAGTGATTTCCAAACCAGTGTTTATGCAAATGGGAGGCACAGGATGTTTAACATCTGTCTGCTGCACTTCTAGTGCAGTCACCAGAAACCATGCAACCTTCTAAAATTATTTAATAGCTCGCTGGAGAATAGCAGCGTGATTCTCCTTTCAACAGTTGTGGCTCAGAAAATGCAAGATTACTCGACTTCAGTCACCTCTTGACAGCTTGCAAGAAAGTAAGTTTAAAAGGTCTTTGTGGGGTTGGAAAATTCTGATTGCAGAAGTCCAATCTTAAATGAAACACCATAAAACACTACTAGGAAATAAAGGACATTCTTTCAGAGTTACAAAAAAATACACATTGCAGGTAATTTCTCAGTATAAGTGCCTACTATGAATCCTCAAGTTTGTCTGCAAATGTAATAAAATCCAGGAGAGGAAGTAGTGTTGGAGATAAATGATGCAGAAGGATCTCTGCAGTGGCAATGAGAAAAAAGACACAATTTGAAAATATATGATTTTACTCCATCTGATTTTTAACAGTAATGGGAAAGAATTAAGAAGAATAAATTTCAAAGTGCCAATTCAAATTATACATATGTTGTAGTAGACCTAATTAGTCCTCATAAAGACTTGAAGGGAACAGTTGCAAATGGTAGATCACATCAGAACTTAATCAAAAAGAAGAAAACAAATTTGGCATGGAAAAATCTCACCTGAAAATAACGTATTAATGGCCCAGACATTCTGGATTTTCCTGTAATATCCAAAGCATAAGACAAGAAAATGTACTAAAATGTCATTCAGTCTGAGAGAAAAAATTTGGATGGATGCAAAGGTTGAACATAATAGAACTCCAGATATGAGTGAGGCTGTCAGGATAAGTCTTCCTGAGTAATTAATTCACAGGGAAGAAAAATTCAGAGGTAAAGTAATTAGGAATACCTGCACCAAATTGCAGTTAAATCAGAGATTTCAATTACTGGCATGGCTGTATTTCACATATGCTTTATCACTTGGTTTATTATCAATAGGTAAATGAAATTATTAAGGACAGTACAGAATGCAAAATATACTTTGATTGAAGAAACCAAACAACTTTAAATCCAATTCAGCTAAGGCTTAATACTCAAAAGCATCAGACTCTTAACTTCTATCCCAGTTGTTCAGTTAGAGCCTGAACTGCAATGTTTGAAAATTAGCAGACTCCCACAGGAATGCCGCATTTCAAAATATGGTGCTGTTGCATGTCTTTTTCCACTTGATCTACCTGATATAAAACTAGTAGAATAAGAGCAGATTGCAAATGAGTCTGAATTTTAAAAATCTGGATATGTTATTAAAGGCAGACAATAAGCAGTAGTAAGCACATGGGGAAAATTCTACACTTCAAGCTATGATTTTTCTTTTCAGTAACATTTTTGCAGCTCTGCTCTTTATATAAACTGAGACGACTCAGGTTCCATCTGCCCCTTCTGCAATTCTCTGATGATACAGTCTGCAAACCAGCTAAGTGCCAAAGCCCTCAAATATACATACCAGCCCTTCAAACCCTTTGAAATCAAAGCCTCTTTCAGCCTTTCCTTGACAAGATCTAGTGGGACAGACACACCAGCTGCCCAGACCTGAAAAAGGTCTTTTTGAAGCAAAACATATGAGTATAGCAAATATTCAAAATGAGATTGCAGCTCATACAGGCTGCCTGAAAACTGGGCATAAATCAGAGCTGTGACACCTCTAGTGGTATTTATATTGTACAGGCAGTATTAGCAACCGGCAGCACCTTGGTTTAAAAAATCAATCAGCCATCTCTTTGACTTGGCTCACTATCAGGTGACCTAGTTAAAGAAAATAAGTTCCTGAAAGACTGACAAATCCTCAAACTAATAAGATGTTTACAATTAAAACCAATTCATGGCAGATTTTGCCACACAATGGATAACTTGCACATCTGCGAATGGCATATGTCATTCCTCGACAGTTTCAGCCGATTATAGACTCTCTTTGGATAAAAATAAGAACAGATTTTTAAAGCTTTATCTCTAGAAACTTTCTGCTTTCCAGTGGTTTAATTCATGAAGGAAACAGAAATCTGCTTTCCACTGGAGAGGAAGGCATGTGAGGTGGCAGTACACATCTGGGACTCTGGAAAAAGACAGGAAAAGAAAGATCTTGCCTGGTCAGTGTTGCAGTTGCCCTCCATTTTTACATTTTTCCTCCATAATAAGGCTGAAAGCCACTGAGAAGATTTCTCCCTAGCTGCAATGTTCTATCTGTGCAATGAATACAATCACTAGAGCAGAAAGATTGAACATGCTGATACTAATGAGGTTCCTGGTATAATTTCCATACCCCCTCTAAGCTGATGCTATAAATAACAATCAGTGCAACCTTACATGGCTAAGTCTTGATAAAGTTTCTGATGGTGCCAAAATATCCTATTTCTCTGCTTGCCAGCTGCTTTCAATAAAGTGCCTTCCATCTTACGGAGCTATGTTTGCATTACCCTCCTCCCCCTGAGCTGCTTACAGTGATGCTTACAGTTGGGTCAAACTTTTTCCCCTGTCTTGCCCTTTTGCCTCTGTATAAAAAAGTAGGCTCATTATTCTCTGGAGCCACCCACAAAGAAGAAAGGATATGTATATACCACCTCTTTCTGAAAGCTTTTCACATTGATTTAAGACTTTCTTCCATTCAGGGCTCACTTGCACTGCTTTTAGTAAAAGCTCTCTAAAAATGGCCAGTAACTAACGACAAATAAGAAGAAAGTCTAATGGAAGGAAAAGAGCTCAAAAGCTAAAAATTACACAGAGATCTTTTGTCCTAGTTCTATCACAGCTGCATTGACATTGGATAGATGTAGAGAGGCAGTTGGAGGTTGAAGTTTGGATGTTTCTCAGGATTGAAGGCCCTTGAGAAGCATTTCAATATTTCAATACCGGACCCCTGTATGTAATCTCAGTTAAAACTTATTTCAGATAGCTCCTCAGACTCCATTTCTTCTAATCCAATCTGGTTTTGGGTTTTCCCTTAGGGAAGGAATCAGACAGAACTCACAGGACACTGAGTAAGAAAATCCAGTTTTCCCAATTCTTATTTCCAGTACAATTAGATAATGTATTTGTTATAATTCATGAGAGGGCTCTGTTAAGAATTTAAAGGTCAACTGGTCTGTATGGAACTAAATTCTTGCCCAGTGTGGAAAGGAAGAAATAGAAGATATGGAAAAAAACAACCAGCAAACCAACCAAAAAATCCTGAACATTTCCATGGTGTCCAAGTTCCAGTAAGTACAAAAATGAAGTAATTGCTGCCCTTCTTCCTCATACGGAGTAAGCACATGGCTGAGTGCAGCACATCTGCTGGACAGGCTGGTCTGACAGACACTGCTCAGAGCCCAGACTGGGATAAGGCCTTCAACCGATCAAGGAAGCTGAGGAGGAGATGAGGGTTTCCATGCAAGCCATAGGACTGACCCAGAATCGCTCAGTCCATGACTACCCACATTCACTGACTTCTGTGGCTCCACTGTCGCACTCCGGCCTGTTAGAAAATTTCACAGATGAAGTCTTTTACTATTGATGAGGGAGAAACAGTAAAAAATAGTGTATTCCAACACTCTTGCTAGTGCATTAAGCCATATGCCAGGAAGGCAAAAAAATCTCAGACTAAATTCTCAAAGCTTTTGGGAAATCTATCAAACCACAAACCCAGGCTAAGTCAGAGTGAGTGCGTGAGTCAATGCACTTATTTAGAGTTCAGTAGTGGCTGGGATACAGGCTGTGCCCACAGAGAGAGCAATCAGTTGTTGCTCTGAAGCAGTTCCAGTCTGCAGTAGGAAAGGAGACACAATTCATTGTGGTACATGAAGCAGTAAATGTTTAGTTTTCTGAAGGGAATTTGAATTCATTTATGCCCCAGAAAGGAAAATCCTAATAATAGTCTTATCAGAACTATGTCTACTTTATTTGGAACTGGAAAGTAGGGTTGTAAAGGTTATTTTGTGAGATCTGATAACTCTTTACTAAAGGATAAAATTTTATTACTTGCTATTGAGGATTGGATTAAAGCTATTCTATTGGAGTCTTCTTAAACTTCCATTATTGGTCATACTACCTTCTGTATCACCATAAATGGATTTAGAAAAGTAACTGGAAAAAGATCTGATCTAATTGCAGAAGTAAGTACAGGCTCAAGATTCAAGGCTATGATGTTATGGGTTACTTTTTCAGTTTTCAGCCAAAGATTTTAAAAAGCATTCTTAAAAAAGGCCACCACTAATTGGGAGATTCTCCCAGAGGAACAAAATATCTGCTGTAACAAAACAGTTACCACAATTTGTAGAGTTAAAAAGAGATATCTGCTTCATATTCAATTCCTGTTTGAACAATGAGACAGTGTTGCAAGAGATATCATTAGAATTATTTCATTGTGTATCAAAAAATGTGTCTCCAGGCTATAAGAGGCAAGGGGAAACACTGAAGTTGAATGTTTCTATCAGTACATCCAGCTCCAAAATAAATGTTATGAAACTGGCTTTGGTGTGATTAAATTTTATCTTACTGCTGCATCAGTATTGAAAATATGATTTTGTTAGTTCTGTATTTATACATCAGAGGTAGGCTGACAAACTCTCACAATATTAGAGACTGCAACAAGGTTTTTCTATTGCATCTTATTCTAATTATACATTGGATCTGGTATTTTGAATTGAAGGTTGTTATTTTGATTCTTGAGATACCATTAACCTAAGAAAAAATAATATGACATCTAGGCTGTTTCTGTGGGACTGTGTGCTCTGTTTTCTCTTTCAGGTAATTACAGTTACTTGTGGCTTTATATTTCTCATTTCAACAGCAGCATTGGCCCTCTATTTAGTCTAAAAGCCTGTACCATTTGGAAAATGCCAGTCCCCCTGTTCTCAGCACTGGTGAGGTCACATCTCAGGTTCTGTGTTCAGTTTTGGGCCCCTCACAACAAGAAAGACACTGAGGTGCTGAAGAGTGGCCAGAGAAGGACAATGGAGCTGGTGAAGGGTCTGGAGCACAAATCTGATGATGAGCTGAGGGAGCTGGGGGTGTTTAGTCAGGCGAAAAGGAGGCTCAGGAGAGACCCTATTGCTCACTGAAACCACTGAAAGGAGGTTGCAGCCAGTGGGGTTCAGCCCCTTCTCCCAAATAACCAGTTACAGGACAAGAGGAAACAGCTTTAAGTGATGCCACAATGTTTAGACTGCATATTAGGAAAAATTTAATCATGGAAAGGGTTATCAAGCAATTAAGCTCTGGAAATGACTACCCAGGGAGTCAACATCTCTGGAGGTACTTAATAAAAGTGTAGATGTGACACTCATGGCCTTGGCAGTGCTGGGTTAATGGTCAGTCTCAATGATCTTGAAAGACTTTTCCTACCTTAGTGATTCTTTGAATCTATGATTAAAATTCAGGATATGCCTAAGCTGTTCTGAAATTCATCCTGCTCAGGATAAAACTCTGATTTGAGAACAATATTTTCTTAGATGTTAAACTTATTCTGTTTTGTTTAGCTAAAAAGTACAGACCATTACATAATCCTATTATTTTTACCAACTGCATGTATTCCTTGGGAAGAGCATTAGAGAATAACACCAGTGACTGCATAGTCACATTTTTATTTATCACCACAGTAAGGTCAAGTCAGGTGAGGAAAGAATGGGAAAACATAAAATATAATTGGATAGCATTGAACAGGATAGCCCAAGCCAGGTAAGGCAAGGCCAGAACTAGATTGTCCTCCATTTGGTTTGATATACCTGTAATTTGATTCTTGCAATGTTTCAAAGGGATCTGAACACTTCTAGCTTGGTTTCTTCAGAAGAAGTCAACTTAGTAATTTATATGGATCCTAAAACTGTCAGAATACTTTCCACCTGGCTACTTGGCTCAAATCCAGGTCACTCCTTAACGTAAAATTATAGCTATTTCATGACAGATGCAAAAGGACTTTGTTGCTCTTAAACCAGATCTCAACAGCTTGTAACTTACCACAAAGACCAGTACCTTGTTTGTACTTGCAATAAATATGGAAGGGATTGTCTGGTGTCTGGATTTACTCCTTGGCTTTTTCATACTGCTTCTCAGTGTAACAAGTGAAAATAAAGTCCACCAATAGTTATCAGATAATAGGGGTTTTTTTCCCAAAAAAGAAAAGTTTATTTTTAGGAAAATACTGGTTTCTAGCATGTAAAGAAGCTGTGTTATTTACCTACAGTTCATAATAAGGTAATGAATAAATCTTGCCTCACTACATCTCCCTCCTGGGATTTACAGTATTTATATAAATAATAAATGTAGCTATTCTTGTTAAAAAGTCAGAATTCCTTCAACTTTTCTGTTCATAAATCCTCCTCTTCTCTGCTTGGTGTTTCCCCAAGCTTTTCTGCTGCCTTTATTTGGAGAAGTCAGTTTGGCAAAAATCAAAGGCTGGGAGTCAAAAGACAAGGATAAAAAAGATAGAGGTTATTTAATTTGACAACCTGATCTTAGTGGTGAAGCACAGAACACACAGCGCTAGTCTGATCCCTAAAGGGTCTTCTGAAGGCTTTAGTAGCAGAAAGGCTGGATGCTTTCTTGCATCTTGAGGTATCAAAGAAAATGGAATAAATCTTGTCTTCTATTTTCCCCCTCAAAACTGGCTTTCTCAGAAGACTTGCCAGTATCCAAATAGCTGCATGATGAGTTTTTACTGTATTAAGTGCACAGATTACTTGATTTACATCAAAATCACCTACTGCTCTATTATTCCATGCCTAAAAATAGTGAATATCTGCCGCCTGCGCATATTCCTCTTTCTAACAGATTTACAAGGAGGGTGACAGGTAACATGTAGTTTAGCCACTTCTAGCACACCTTAAAACCCTCAGCTGGTTTCCATATTCAAACACCCCAACAGCTCCCAGATATTTCAGACCTTCCAGAACCAAACACATTGTTAATGTACAAAGAGGTTTATGGGGATTTTTCCTGTTCCTGGTTGTTGTAATGTTGAATTAATTTGTAGGTGGTTGATAATGGAGGCTGTCTTCAAGAAAACCTGACTCTTTCAGACAATTGTTTGATGTGGTTGTACAGGTAAGGTCTGTCAACATTGGCTCAATTTTTGCTTTTGGGTTTTTTTCCTCCAAACCCTATAAAAATTGGAGACCATCCTTATGCTTTAGCTTCTCTGAGGTTTGATGCAAGCACCAGTCACTTCCTTTCAGAAGGTAAAAGCAAGTGGAAGATCTTCTGGCAAGGTGAGATTTATCTTGTTTTGACATATTAGCTTTGAGTTTTTCCTATGGTTTGAAGCATGGCCCTAACTTACGAAGGACAAAGAAGAAATAATCTAAGGGATATTTGATATTTTATTTTTATATTTAGTATACGGTCTTTTAATTATAAGAACCTTAATATCCCAAGAGAGTGTTCCAGTTGAGATTTGACACACAAAGAAAACATATATAAAAATTTAAAAAACCAAAACCAAAAAAAAAAACCCACAATAAAAAACACCAGCAGCGACTCTTTCTGACAAAGAGGACACAGAGTGACTTTAATCCAGAAAAACAAAATGTGTTGGAGAATAGAAGGTGACTTATCAGGATTAAAAAATGATTAAAATATAAACTGTCAGCTGAAAAATCAGTCCAAATGAAATTTTACAATCCTTAGAGACAACACCCTGACTAATTGGGCGTGTTGTCTTTAGCCTGCTGAGACACTGAATTCAGACATCTCCAGAAGCACATGTTCACAGCCACGAGCTAAAGTTTCTGTGAAGAGACTGAATATCAGAGAGGAGCCAGTGTCCATGTAGACATCTGGCTTCTTGCAGACCACACAGGCTCATTGAGTCGTGTTGTTTTAAATCACATAGAGATTTTGCAATTTGATAGCATAAACTTATTTTCCTGAGTTTTCAGAATGCTTTGTGTTAGCATTGCTACCTGTTACATCTAATAGATGCAGGAACTGAAGCAGAGGAGGAGTTAAATAACCAGTCCATATAAACAGCTATCGATCATAGTCTGGAATAGATTTAAACTGCAACCCCTCTACTTTTCAAGTAAGTTGCAGAAAACTTGTTATCTGTATAAAGTCAGGACTTATTTACCACAGCCATCTCCTCCCTTGCCCTTTTCCTGCCACATGATCCTTATTCCTGTCAGATTCTCATTCCTGGTCAGATTTTTTTAATGTCTGCTAGCCACAAAATTCATCTGTGATTTCCCTGGTGAATACTACAATTTTCATATTCTCTTTTATACTAATTTCTACTTTTTGTCTCATGTTTTTATAGACTGCATATGCACACACAACATGAATGCATGATATCTATTTTGTGGTGCATATAACCCGGAACTCATTAGAGTTTGTGCTGTGTCTTCATCTCTCATAAGATCAGGGCTGCTATGAACTTGCTACCTATGGCAGATGAAACACCTGTTGGGCTGGCAAATTGCGATTACTCATTTGCAGAGATTTGCAGGGAATTTTTAATACTGTAAATATGAGAATTCCAGCATGGACCAGATTTCAGTGCTCACCAATATATTAATCATGTGCTCAGATTCAAGAACATGTTTTCTTTCCCAGATTTTAGGATCAGGCCCTGGGTTTCTGTGATATATTTGTGCTGGACCCACAGAGAGATTATTTGTTAAGCAGACATAGCTCCATGCCTGGAACTGAGAAGCAAATGAGTATTAATTACAGGGATGATTAATCCACCTGTTTTCTCTTTGAGGATTTTAGCTACCTTACATTGTCAACCACTCTCCTGTTTCAAATAAGCCACCATGATGTTTACCAAGGCTATTGAGACTTAGCATGGAAAATGAGCAGAGTTATTTTGATTCATTGTTGTAACAAACTATAAACTTCTCCTCTGCTTTTAGAAACGTTCACCGTAGCAGCTGAAAAACAATTTTTCAAAATACTATTGCTACAGCCATGGGATAAGATCTTGGGTTTAACCCAGACCATCCTCGATGCCACTAACACCCCCTTCTCTAATTCTCCTAATGTCTGCACACACGAAAAAGAAAGTTAAATGACTTACAGTGGTTCAGTTTCTCTTTTTTGTTTTTAGGGGAAAATTTCAATCTTAACCAAACTCTTTCTGTGTAGTACATTATAATCAGTATGACTTTCTATTTGTTAAAGCTGGCACGATTAGAGGTGGGGGAATCACCCTGTGAGAATGAGCTGCTGCTACACATCACTAAGCAGTTAGCCTTAATGTCATGCAGATCATTCCTATTTTGTATAAATTTAAATACTGGACACGAAGTAGTTTCTCAAAATGACGCGGTTTTAGCTAAAGATGCTTAATAGGGAGCAAAACCCACAGTTTTAAAATTAGTTATATAGCGCTGCCATTAAAAATTTGAAAAATTTCCTTCTTCTTGCCTTCTTCTGGACACTCTATGTGTCCTGTGATGTAAATTATATTATTTTCTTTTTGTCTGAGCTGTTGATAAGTTTGTAGGGAAATAAATGAGCCTCAAAAATGTGCCCCTGTGATTAGAAGCATCGAGATGAATCTGAGGGAAGTCTTTCCTCCAGTGAAGATGTTTACATTCTGATACTTTCTCCCCTACGTCAGGACACGAACCAGTGCTGTGGTGTCAGATACTGCCGCATACATAAATTTTGTCTTATGGCCAGTCTCTAGGAAATAAAGTACCACACACAGCGAATCATGTAATCTATAAGGTATTCATGAAATACCACCTACATCTTCTGGAGAATCTGGACCTCAAATGCCATGGGAATGGGACTGTGCAAAGACACAGACAGTTAAATAAACCTCTGTATCATCCAGCCACTCTGAACCGCAGGAAGAGCAAGCTGAGCTTCAGACCACCATTGCTTTTCTCTTCTTCATTTTCCTCCATGCTATTAATGAAAGCAGACTGGTGGGGAGCTCATTTTTCACTCTTTGACATCTTCTTTCTTGTTTTTCTCTAAAAATAAAAAAGACCATGGAGGCTTGATTTCACAGAGGGTACATCTGTGACTGTAAGCCCACACTGCACGTGCAAAATGAAAACGTGCCAAGAGTTGCTCAAAATCTGAGATTTTTTTAACTGCATAACTCTACTCACTAAACATCTGAAGCTTAAGCATCTCTTTGCATATACCCCACAAATCTCATGAACCTCAGCAAGATGATAACTGTAGCAGTATTTTTGCATATTAGAAGTAAATGTAAACAGGAGAAAAGAAAGCTATAATTTATACTGATTTATCACCTGCAGAATTATGCTCTCAAACAGATGGAGGTGGGTATCACCAAGCTGGGGGGGGATATATATTCTGCCCTTCTGTTGTAATTAATAGAATTGCTGCAAACTCTCACAGTTGCATAAAGAGGCAAACGTATGCCTGGCCTGCAGCAATCAGCAGAATTACAGATACCTAACCAAATTCCATGATGGGCCTTTTTTAGCTGACAAAATAACTTCCAGGTATCTTTTACAGAGTCTTCATGCCTTAGTTTTTTCATTCCAGAATCTGATTCCGTGCCACTAGCATTGTCACCATTAGCAATTCACTCTGTCAGGTGAAATTTCCTCAGTAATGTGTAAAATAAAGGTTGTGTTATGAAAACACTGCCCATTTACAAAGTTATCTTAGACAAGGTTTACCTCTCTCTTAAAAAAATACTGATTTTATTTAATTACCTACCATGCTTCAAAGTAAAATAGTTTCAAAAGTTTTTCAAATATTGTTCTAATTAAAGGAAATTTCACATGGCTAACCAGTGCAAAATGTGTAAAGATTACTCTTTTACAAAAATATTAAATTATTTAAATGGCATAAAGAAGCTGTAGTGAAGCCTGCTTCATTCTAAAAGGTCGTGGTGATACAGAGGAGTTTGCCAGGCCGCCTTCAGAGGCTGCTTGTTTTTGCCAGAATTTACTCCCTTGTCTTTTACTGCAGCTAATGCTACAGATGTGAAGCAAAAAACAAACAAACAAACAGAACACACAAAAAAACCTCAACCCAAAACAAAACAACCAAACCTCCCCAAAAAAACATTGCAGGTCTCCCATATCACGTTCAGTTTCTGGGTTTGGTTGCTTAGCCTTATACCAATAAGACTGAAGACATGGATCAGCAAGAGTTCATAACTTTTCCTTAAAAAATCTCAGAAGCACTCAGAAAATTTACTTCAAAAACAAAACCAACAAAACCAGAGACCATGTGTACAGATATTTGGGAGAAAAAACATGGAAAACAATGGGATATATTCATCATTGCAGCTCTCATCACTTTCTCAGATTTTGCCCACTGACTTTCCTCTTCATATACGATCTGACATCCCAAACCACTGAGAAACTGCAGAGTTTTTCAAAACATCAGAACTCCCTTAACATGCTGCAAAAGTTTCTCTTCTTTTCCCTAGAAGGGGAATTTCATTGTAAGATTTATGGGCCAGAACAGCAATATTTAACCCCAGAGGAGTAACATATTTCAGACATTGAAGTCTTTCTGCAGAGGCAGAACTGGCAGCTTTATGCCCTTAATGTGAGCAATAGCTTTCCAGGAGGACGTACACCTGACTCTGGGTGACATGCAGAGGCAAACAGAGCACTGGTGTCCAGCCACAAGGACTACCAACATGGCAGACCTCCAGGCTCAGATATTTTTATGTACAAAGAAAAGGGTTTGGGGAGCATTTCTGCTGGTTGAGGTGTATTTTCCTATGTTCCTTGCATCTAGATTTATAGACGGGAAAGAAACAGCTTTGATGGTCAAACAACTAGAACGGTGAGTGTAATTAACACATTTCAAACACTGCTCAAATAACTTTAGGTAGGTGGCTGCGGTGGGCATGTCATGGGGGAGTGAGCTTAACATCCAAACAAGTCAGGAACCAACGTTTTGCTACCTTCTGTGGAAAAACCTACTCCATTGCCCTTGCAGATAAACCTACATAATACCATGAATTATCACATATTACTACACTCAGGAAGTACATTTCTCCCCTTTTCACAGAACTTTATGGCTTACTTCTGCTGGACAAGGTAAAAAGTTGAGATTTTTTTTTCACTCATTCAGAATTAGGATTGCATTTAAGCTAGTAATCAAAGGTGAAACCCTCCTTATTTTGAATTCATCTTACAAGTATAAGGTTATGTATATCCATTGAAAGTCATCTCATCTAACCTGGGATTTGTACATGGCAGTCATGTACATCAGTCCAGGTTATCTGAGGCCTCTTCAGAGGAAGGAGGCTTTACAGTAAATATTTTAAGGATACAACCTTTTTGGCTTGTTTTGAACCTCTGCTTTCTGAGAGGAGGAAAGCTACTGTTTCTTTCCCTTGATGCTAAGGGGCATCTAGACAGGTAGCTCAGATGAAATGACCAGCAGTCTATGCCACACCAACCCTGAGGAGGACTTCTTCCTACAGAAGGAGAACAGAGCAGTTGACACCACTCCTGTAGTGTGGCACATCTTCTTGACCAACAAAGATGTCAGAAAATCATCAAAAGCATTAGCACTATACTCTCTAACTCCATTATCTCTCTCTGACATTTAGGATATCACTGAGAAGATGCCTGAAGGCTTTTTGTTTTCTTGTTGTGTGTTGGGTCAGTTGTTAAGGTTTGGTTGCGTTTTTGTTTTTTCCTAAGCTGCTTCTTGAACCAACAGCAGCAAATCATCCTGCCCTGCTATTTATAGTAATGGAGGTAAAAATCATTCTAAGAGTGGAGCACAGCTTCAGATGGAGGCAATTGAGAGTCATTGAACTCAGCAGCTGTGCAGCTGCGTCACCAAAACCCTCATGCTGCCCGATTATTTTCCTTGGCGACGGCTGCCTTTAAGAACTTGTTTTTTCCTGACTATGCTTCAGTTGGCTGTTTGTGAAGGCCTGGCTGGTGTTTGTTGAAGAAAGAAAGAGCAAGAAGCTGCTTCTGTTATTCTCCAGAGATCTTTATAGGGAAAATGCTGTTTAATATTGACATATTCTCAGAGTCTCCTGGGGAGAGAGAAAGGGAGGGGAAGAGGAAGGGAGGATGAGGGGAGCACTGTCTGACCTTTCTCCCTAGAGGATAACAATCAAAAGAGGAAAAAACCCAAATATATCTTTTCTTTCTTTCTTTTTTTGTTTGTGATTGTTGGAGACTGAAGTTCCTCTCCTGTATCCATGTTCTCTTCTCCCTGAGCATTAGTTTACTGCTAGTAAATATAATCTGCATTTTTCAGTATAAAAATGAAATATAACATTTTACCTAATGTTTGACAGAAGATAGAGAATTGGACCAACCAACAAGGTCTCCTAAGCAACTCCACCTTAAGTGACAGTACGTTCTTCTTTCTGCCTCATTTTATAGCCCACAGCATTCACCTGCAAAGTTCTTCTACAGCAAAGATCCACCAAAGTGTTCTGCTGACACTAGCACTGGGAAAGCCTGGATAAAAGACCAAATCTACTATTTACAGAACGGCCCAGTTGCAAAAATAATCTGCTTCTGTTGGAACAAGGATTAGAATAAACAGCCCTGGGCACATCCAATTAAACGAAGATTACGGATAGCCAAGTAAATAAAGGGAATAAAATTTAAAAAAATATGCTAAACATCCTTTTCCTTCCCTTTTTAAGTTTCCTTCCTACTTCAAAGCAATCCTCAGACTTTAGTCCTGTATGTGGGCACAGAAAGCACACCCATACTGTCCACACCCACCCTCCCTGTGGTACACCCTCAGCCTTGCATGTCTACAAATACCAGTTCCTGGTTGGTGGTGCCTAATCAGAGTCAGCATCACCTATCTCCTGCAGTGCCTTGTGGTTAAATAAACTCCTCATCAAACCAGTACCTTAGTATTTTGCTGTGGACTTGAAATGCTCAGCACAGCCCTCCAGACTCCAGAGCTTGGGAAGAAAGAAATAAAAATTCCTCCTTCTTCCTTATTTCTGCTAAAACAACAAAGCCTCAAGCAAGAAACAAGAAGTCAAAACAAACTTTAAAGAGTGTGAGGCCACTGTCTGGGATAAATGGAGGTATGGAATAGCTGGTGCAAAGCCATCTGAGAAGGGCAAACAGAGCAGCTGCTGCAGAGGGCAAAATGCAGAGGTGTGAAAGGCCCTGTGGCAGATGCTGTGGGGAAGAGCTTTGCACAGAAAACCTCTGCAGAGGCAGTCCCAGGACATGTGCAGAATGGAGAGACTGTTGGTTGGTGTGGGGTTGTGCAGAATGTACACAACAGCACACAGAGAGCAGGTTGTGCAGAAGAGCTGCCCCACACTGATTTTCTACGTGAACACAGGTTCCCCAGTAATTCTGCTGCCCTTTCAAGCCTTTTCAGCTCTCCACAGGCCAAAATTCCTGGAGTTGAAGCAGATACAACTGCTGGACCATGAGAGTGCTCTGGACAACACCCCAGCCACAGCCTACAAAACACGAGGTTGCTGTTTCACATTAGCAAGTGTAAAAGCTTGGCAAATCCCGAGGCTCATGCACATCTTGAGTCACGTATAGCTCCTTGACATGGATCCTTGGGTGCTGGATTCCCTTGTTTTTCCTTTTTTGCAATTACAAAGTGCCTCTCTCTCCTTCCAGTGATGTTTTTTTTAGCTGATATCAAAGGTACAAATATGTTAGAGCACTCAGTTAGTGGGGGAGCAGAGAGCTACAAATAATCAGCCAGTAGAGCAGCTCTGTGGGGCTCAGGGAAGATGACAAAGTGTGTGGCACACTGACTACAGCCTAAAGGCTCTCTCTCCATTACTGGTTCCTCTTGGGGATGTTCTGGGATGTTACCCATCCTCCACTCCCTGAGGGTAGAAAGGTTTAAGGCGTCATCCCTGCAGAAAGGGGTCTTCAAGTACTTGGCAGCTGTACAGCACTCTGGCCCAGTGTCATGCCCATCTAGTTATATAAAAGAAAGTAACAGACATACCTTCTTTTCCTCAGTATATGGTTATTTTCTTTCTGTTGCGTGTTGTTTTCTTGTTTCCTGCTGCATCCATACCTTATCTTCCTAACAGCCACAATCTCTATTTATGAACGGTGTTTTTCTGTGCACGGTGCGTTCTTATTCCTGTTTTGTAGCAAACATTGAGTCTGAAAAGTTTTCATTGCCTTGCTCAGCTTCACAGTGGGCACACACGAGCAGGACAGGTGAGAGGGAGCTCCCCCACAAGGCTTAGCTTGAGTAGGGCTGAGCAGCAACCACAGATGACCTTGCTGGGCTGCAGCATAGAAGTGTCCTGAGACTCTCATGTCTTTCTTATAGTAACTGCTGTTCTCTCCTTATTTTGCTGATTAGGCCTTGCAGAAATAATGAGGTCAATGACCACTTTGACTTGAAAAAAGCTGTAGCTGCCAGTACAGTTCTTTTGAGAAATCAAGATCACTTTTTTTTTCCCTAAGATACACAGCCAGCAACTGCTTACACCAGAAAGACTGCCAGAATATCTTGTTTTAAAGAGACACCACCTGCCATTTTACTTCCTTTTATCTAAGAAACAGAGATATCAAGTTTGAGTCATAAACTTCATGCTAACTGCTGGCATCAGAAGATGCTGACCCTATCTTTGAGTAATTACTCTTTGCAGTTCTGGCTGATGTCAGGGGGACAAGTGGAAATTAATAAAGTCTACTCATATCTCAGCAGACAAGGGTCACACCACAGCTGAAATGACACAGATGCTCCTGCAGCCAAAGGGAATGACAATGCTTTCTTTCTAAAGCACCTCAGCTGACATTTGTTACCTCGGAGGGAGACCTGCTACAGTGCAGCAGCACCTGCAGACTATGAATGCTATGTGCGAGTTCATCGAGGTTTTCAGAGACAGTTTACAAAAACTAAGAACTGCTGATAGAATGCAACATGGTTTGATGAATAAAGAAACAGCCTTTCTCCCCCCACACAGTGACTTGATTAAACGGCCAAAGCATTTGGCAAGCAACAACAACAGTGTTTTCAATTTTTAATACTGTGTCACTTCCAGTCTCTATCCAATATTGCTGTACTAGGAGTTTTATGCAATTTATTTCAAAATCAGCAATCTGTTAACTGGAAGACAAAAAGCTTCTTTTACAGTAAAAGAAACTAATCACTCTCTAAGTCTTAGCAAACAATTTCTTGGCCAAAACACGAAAAATTAGCAACAAACTCTGAAATAGTTTAATTTCTTTCATATTAAGCAATAGTTACAAATGGACACCCCTCACAAACTGTAAAATGTTGGTACAAACATAGTACACATGGATGGATAGGCTTAACTTTAGCCATGAGAGTATCCTCCTGCATGACACAGCTACCTGAAGTTCAGAACACAAGTAGGCTTTTTGAAAGTGTGCATGCTAAGACTGTATCTTAACAAAAAGGAGTTGGAATATTCAACAGGTACAACTAAGCATCTTTTGCTAGTGGTGTGAAAACAGCTCTTTGTTTAATGACAGCAGGGGGGTGAAGCTGTCATCACAGGCACATCACATTTCTGTGATGGAAAGTAACACTCTTCATTTTTAAGAGGAAGGTACCCCATCCACCTCTGAACTTTAGAGTTGCAGTCCCAGTCAGGCAGCAAGGAGGGAACAGATTGTGCTTTTCCACATGTCTGGTACTGTATAAACCTGAAGATGCAAGGCTTGTCACACATAAGTGAATTAGTATAACCAGAAAGTATAGGCATGATGGCAACCTCAAGGGAACTGCTCCAAAGATTAAATCCTTTTTCATCAGTGAAACAAAGACATGAGAAACAGGTCTAGAAAGCACAGCTTGATGTGGAAAATGCTCCAGATAGAAACGTTCCTCCAACTCTTTGGGAAATGAAGCAATATTCACTAAGGGAGAAGATACTTGTTTGGTTTGGGGTACCTAGGAGATCTGGATTTAGCTCTTAGCAATTTCTCTCCTGGGTTTATTACACAGAAGTCTCACACGCTCTAGCTGTAACACAGGGTTACTGGTGCTTCCTTTCTGCTTCTCCTCACATACAGGGAGAACTGAGGACAACAGGATCCCAACTTGATACTCTAAGTGACATCAAAGCACAATTCATAAATATGGAAAAACACAGTGTAAATAAATGACTTGTGTGCAAAGCATTTCTAAACATAGTCTAAATAAGGGCAGAAAAATTATATCATAGGGATGCAAAGCGTTTTCATAACATGAGAGCTCAGTTTTCTGTAAGAAAATTCTCTTGGGAGAGCCTATTCCAGTCAGACAGAAGAAGCAGGGAAGACATATTTGTTTAAAAAGAGGTTTATATCAACAGATTATTTGTGTAAACTTTAATCTTACAGTAGAAACATACACAGTCAAAGCCAAAAGTAGTGTAAAAATTGTACAGCAAAGCTTACCAGAAAAAAATGCTAAACAAGTTTGTATCAAATTCTTAAAAAATTGTGCACTTTCTCAAACTTAACTTTGTTCAGCACATCGTTTTCATTTATATATAAGACATTAATTCTATAAGAATCATTTACTATATTCCAAAAATCGCATGACCTAGGTGTAACACTCTATAGCCTGATACCATTTTTGTTTCTTTCAATATTTACAATTTCATCTACCTGCATTGACACAGAGCACAGAAGCACTAAGAACAAATACAAGCTTTGCCAATAATAGATTCACATTGAAAAAGTTACATAAAAAAAAACAAAAAAAACCGCTCAATTTTGCATTGCAATAGCTTGAGTTTGCTGCAGCCATGAATGTATTTTAAGAATAATTCCCCCTTTTATAGACTTCCTCACTTCCAGTAGTATTTGGATCTTTCAACAGGCAGAACTGTATCTGCTCTGCATCTGCAGGTACAGGAAATGGGACCCATTTCTACCAGCTACCCAAAATTTGTTTTTTTCCTCCTCCCCAGAACACAGTTCTTAAGTTTCTTTGAAATTTAAATCTTCTATAAATGGCATCTTTGAAGTCATTCTAGCTACTATGTACAGAAATGGCTCAGGCAATTAAGTTAGTCCACCTTGTCATTAGTCAACAGGAAGAATAATTACTGTAGCTGTAAAGGAGGTATCTAGTGTTCCAGAATAAGTGAGTTTAATTATGGTGAGAGCTTCTTCAACTCTATTTACATGACAACTTCAGGCTCAATGTTAAATAGCAAGTCATCATTTCCTCTTCGAACTTCAAGTAGTAGAGGTGATTCATTCATCACAGCCTCCTGCAGGTCACTGGAAGTCATCAAAGGACGCCCATTGACTTTCACAATAATATCTCCATCTTGGATCCCTCCTCTGCAAAGACAAGAAAATGGCAATAAGGATGTGTTCTATGCAGAGGAAAAGCACAATGGCTATTCACCACTTCTTTTACAAATGCAATAAATTTTTATTTGTTTTAGTCTCCACTGAGGAGGAATTCCAGCCTTCTGACTGTGAAAAAATAACAGGTAGCACTTGCTAAATGCAAAATAAGGCTCAGTTTATTTCACTGAGGATTTTCTTCTTAAACAACAAAAACAATTTTCTCATGTCTTCTACAAAACTACAGCAAGTGAGAAACAGAAAAGGCTTTTATCTATCACTGATTCACTTTACTCAGTCCATTTACAAGACCATGCTTTTATGCCGCCAATACGTATTTCAAAAATTGAAAATCAAAACTTCAAAATTTCAAGACAAGTGCACCAGCTAGAATATTGGGAAATTATTTCTCTTGCTGTTCAAATGTAATCCTGAATATCTGCTTTTATTACTTTTGCTTTTCATTTTCCTAAAATCATTTTTAGAAATTTTATTTATTTTGTAACTGGTCTGTAGAACAACCTCTTCCTTTAAGATTAAGCACTGTCTCAGGTAACAGCTCTGACAATGCCTTACGTGAATGTTATTCTGTTTCCTGCTTAAACTTTATCCAAGTTTCTGTTTATTAATATTCAACGTACTTCACAAAACTCCTCAAATTAGGTCTTGGTGTTTGGGGTGTTTTTATTTGCATACTTAGTGTTTCATAATGCCATTAAAGGTTGTAGTGAGATGGGTGGCAGTCTATTTTACCAAGTAAAAACGACAGGACAAGAAGAAATGGCCTTGTCTGAGGGGAAGTTTAGATTGGATAATAGGGAAAACTTCTTCACAAAAAATTTTCAAGCACTACAAGAAGTTGCCCAGCAAAGTGGTGGTGTCATCATCCCTGGAGGTATTTAAAAGATGGCACTTAGGGACAGGGTTCACTGGTGGCCTTGGCAGTTCTGGGTTCATGGTTGGACTTGATCTTCAGGGCCATTTCCATCCTAAACGACTGCACGATTTAAATAATTCTGAAATGCTTCATTTTTGCAGAAGTGAGCAGAATCTTAGCACAAATATTTTGAACCTAAAGGCACAATTTTTAATTGTTTAAATGCAGATCAAGCCTGGTATGAGAAAATAGTTGAATCTAAAAAGAAATAATACCTTCTATTATCTCTTTGGAGGTTTATTTGTGGTGAAGAAAATAATGTGCTCTACCTACCTATGAGAAGGTGAGTTTGGAACAACTTCATGTACATAAATTCCACTTCTGACATCAGGAAAATCAGCATTACTGTGCTTCAGCTCCTCCACCAAGCTTAAAGAAGAACAAAGTTACACAGAATTTGATTGCAGTACAACAGCATATAAATATTCTTATTTATTTAAAATTTTTGTGACAAAAAGTAAAAGACTTAATTAATCGCTTGCCTATTGTTCTGTGATGGAAATGTAGAGGATTGGAACTTGGATTAAAATAAATTACTTAGATTAAGAGAGACAAAAATCCTTACCTGTGCACAGCATGCTAAACTTAACAGTCCTGTACATCTCCTGCAAGAATCTTACTTTGGCTCTTTGTAGCAGTAGCACAGAGGGCCTTGTTCATGAGCACAACAACAGGAGCCCTCTCAGGGACAAAAGTTTTTTCTGCCCAAAGAATTAATGCTGGTGACAGGGCAGAAATTTGCTAACTTTTTTGTTTTTTTTTATTTTCAAGTAATTCTTAATTTGTCTTTATCGAGAACAATAAAGTTTTTGATACTCCAGAGAGAAGACAGATCAGAGCTGGAAACTTCAGCTTCCTCAGATTGTCATCAGCAATTTTTTTGTGCATTACTTTCTAAAGAAAGAAGACAGTAACCCACTGCAAAATAGAGCCTCTACAAGCATCCCCTCTCAGGTTTGTGTACAGTGTGGGTTAAAATCCATTTCTAGAAAGAAAGATTTTAAACCAAGGATGGAATACTGGGCTGTCTGCCATGAAAAACTGAGGTCCCACAGAAGGAAAACATGCCAAAAATGGCTACTCAGCTTCTCTTCATTTGATTTAGTACTGAGGAAGCTAACAATTGAATAATTAAAGCAAACACAACAAGGGAAGTGGTCTTTTTCTGAAAACAGGCCTGCAGACCTCTTACATGGCTTCCTTAGGCACTCCAAAAGCAGGAAAATCTCACGTTGTGTTCACAATTATGCAAAGAAACATTCTGAGTTTCTCTCCATCAGTGATGTTAATGCCATTACACTGATTCACTCCAGCTGAGGATCTGACCCTTCAGGGAAGACTGCAGGAGTGTAACTCAAGAAAAAAAGATGGCTTTACTACAACCCCAGCTGGAAATTGTCTTGTTTAATTTTGCAGTCTACTGCCACATTGGAAACATGCCTACTGCTGGGGAACAACATCAGCATAAGAGCCTTCATTTATTATCCAAGAATATATCTGGGTAATGGCAAGACACAAAGCAGTCTAAGAGGGAAAATGCAGTAAAGAGCCAGAGGAGGGTGTCAGTGTCTGTCTTAGTTACCATGGAGGCACAAAGCTTTAGTCTGGCACTTTAGCAGCTCTTTCTAGTTAATGGTTAGCATCAAACCTCACACCATACAGCCTCCACTGGCACTGATAAACCACCAAACCCTCCTTCAGCTGATCTGTCATTGGCACTCAGAAAGAACCTTTTTTTTTAAATGTCACCTAAAACCTGGTGTAACTCCAGGTGTCCTTGTCAAGAACCAAAACCTGTGTTCAGGCTCTTCCTACTTTCCCTCAGCTATTAGCAGGATATCCACCACATACTATCAGTATTTAGAGAATTTCCAGGCCTCAGAACACAGATTTCACCTATATCATTTAAATGCCTGCACATTTCCTAGAAGCCAATGACCACTTCTGGATCTCTGGAGATTTTTAGTGAAAGATGAACGAAGTTCTGAACCACAACTTTTGTGCATGAGCATGGAATTACCTTTCTAAGGTACTTACGCTGGTGTTATTGTCAGCATTCTGATGCCAATGAAACGTTTCTTCCCATCTGAAAGGAACATAGAGGATATTTAAGAAATTTAGGCAAACACTGGCAAAAATAACTGCTCTGATTAGCCAAAATACCTGAAAATTTAAACAGATTGAATCAGATTTTAACGAAACTAAATAAAATCATGCACATCTGTACTAAAGTTTTTTTTTTAGTAGCCTTGGTGTACAGAATAACCATCCCTCTTCCTGCTACTAAGAGACAAAGCTCATTTACACTCCATAGGAGTTTTTCCTTCAGGAAACTGCTATGATCTAGTATCACATGAATTCAGTAAATGGAAAATTTCATAACCAACTACCATTTAATCTGAAACTGGTCAAGACCATTTAATCATATGATGGTCTCATTAAAAAGTAAAAATGGAATCTAAAATTTAATTTTCCACTTTTCAGAGAAAGGGCAATCAAAAGACTCACACTGATTATAATGCAAATGGCTTGTTATTTCTACCCCAAAGAATAAAAAACAATTAAAAAACCAAACAAAAAAACCACAAAAAAAACCAAACATGCAGACCTTTGCCAAAATGATCACAAAATTACTCAGAGGGCTGGAGCACCTCTGGTATGAAGAAGGGCTGAGAGAGTTGGAGCTGTTCAGCCTAGAGTAGATAAGGCTCCAGTGACACCTTAATGAGATCTTTCACTATTTAGAGGGGGCTTATAAGACAGGACAAAGGGTAATGACTTCAAACTAAAAGAGAATAGATTGGCAGCAGGTATCAGGAAGAATTTTTTATGAAAAGAGTGGCAACACATTGGAACATGCTGCCCAGAGAAGTGGAGGATGTCCCAGCTGTCAACACTCAAGGTCAGGTTGGATGGGGCTGTGATGTAATGAAAGGTCTCTGATCAGTGCAGAGGGGGTGGACTTGATGACCTTTAAAGGTCCCTTCCAACAGACACTATAAAGTTACATGATTCACCAGGACTCTGTGGAATTTTAAACGGTGAGAAGTCACTCCTTTAGGAAGAACACCACATTCCTGAAGTTGCCTTTTAGTAAGCCATGATATTGCACAGCTGTCTTATGAAAAAACATGCAGTTTGATGACTTCCGGAAGTGAGTGCTGCAGTACTCAGTTACATCCGGCATGAAACAATATTTCCCCTTACTTGTTCCAGCACAACGACTTCACAAGATATTTGAGTTTCTCCAGGTTCTCATATGAGGAAAAAGGAGATGTACACAGTCTTCTCTAGATCTTATTCTTTCCAAGAAAAACACTCCCAAGTAAAGGACTTAGTTCTGAATATTATGCATGCCAAATATTCCCATTGGGGTCACTGAAAATGTTGACTGCTAAACACTGGATTTACTACACTCTGAAAAATCTTGCATCCATAACTGTCATCCCTACTTTGCCCTGAAATGTTTGGCTCTCCTCTAATTCAAAGATCAAAATCAGCTATAATAAGAGTGTCAAGAAGTTCAACTGCTCAAATTTGAAATCTGAAGAGCTTTGGGCATGATCATGAAGTAACTAGCTCATGTTGCTCCTCCAGTCTCCATGGCAGAAATGTAATTTTTCACTTTTTAAAAATATTCAGACATGATAATTCCCCCACCTGAAAATAATCCCCTTGTCCACGCAATGTAGACAGTTAAATAATGAAATTCCCTTCATAAGATCAGTGACAGCATCTCTGCGACAGTTTTCTCTTTGCATTAAACAATTTGCTGCTGGTCATTGCCCGTGAGGCAGAAATTTGCAGAAACACAGACACTCCAGAGCCTGAGTTAGGAATGTTTACATGAATGAAAAAGGAAAATGAAAGAAGAGACAAAAGAAATTGACTTGGAAGAAACAGAACATCAAGAATAAAAAACCACAGGTGAAATGACACTAGTGATAAAGGGAATTATTTCCCCAGTGGCCAATGATATATATAAACATAAAGCTTTAGGGAAAAAAAATGAATCTTGCAACTACAGACTTATTCCTAACCAAAATTCTAATTCTACCTTCAACTTTGGGCAAGTTGAAATATTATTTCATTCCTGTTCACCCACTGAAATTCAAAAAGGCCTTCTGCCCTGTCTCTGCAGTAAGTTTGCATACTGCAAATAGCAATTCATACTATAAGAGTAGCAGGCTACTGTATAAAGCAAAACTAAAAACGATGAGCCATGGGTTACTTTAGCAGCAGAATATACACTCCTCTCTTGTCCCTCTTCAGACATTTTGTGTGTCAGAATACAAATAAAAAAATGCAGTCCTTTTGTTTCATAAAACACTGAATTTAACCCAAGTCCAACACCTTCAATGAAAGCCAAAGTTTTCAGCAACAATGATTCGTGGGAATAGAATTGTCCATCTTATTTGAAGTATCAGCAGAGACTGAACAGGCACAGACAACCAGTAGTAGTGTTTTATCATTCCCAAAGCATAGGCAGGGTGATGTTGGGGCTAAGTGACATTGGCAGTACAGTATGTGGCACCTGGAACTACCACTGTCATCTTACATCTGCTCTGTGAATAGAAAGTCTCAAAACCTGTCATTCTGGCAATTTGTGCAATCATGAGGCAAAAGAAAAAATACTTAGGAGAAGTGGAATAAAGTTATGTCATAAATCTAAGGAGCACATCACAAGGGTGCAGTCCCAGCTGTAGTTAAAAGAAGGTTCAAATGTTAGAAGAATCAGGTTTAGCAAATGTGAAACCATTGTGGCTTAAAGCGGAGCACAGCACAGAACAGAAAGACTCAAATCTCATTTCATTTTTGTAAACAACAGGCCAGATTACACACTGATTCCAGAGGTACAAAGTCAAGCAAACCAGCCTCAACAATGAGCTTAAAGTTAAATCTGCTTAGTTTTAATAGAAAGTCACAAGCAGCTGACCCCAATTTTCTAGAAGCAGTTCACTGTTCACAGAAATTTCTGTTCCACAGTAAGGAAAGCACTTGCCTTACTGTTATACTTTATTTATTGATGCTTGCAACAATAGAAATACAAACCAGACAAACACCAATTGAAGGCAGAAATGTTTATGACTTATAAACTGTGGCAAAAAAAGCTGATAAACTCAAATTAAAGGGTCATGTACTCAAACTTCTATGAGCTTGAGAAATTATATCCAATGCAGCTGATTACAGTGGGGCCAGGATATCGCCAGGACTTCCAAGTGAAGAAATGGATATTGCACTTCTTATTCAAGTGCCAGGCAAAACCTCTACTTTTCTGCTAATTCCTTTTGCACCTAGCTCATCTTGCAGATAACACAAGCAGCCCTGAAAGCATTAAAGAAAGATATTCTACTGCCAAACAGAAAACATGAAAATAGCTCAAGCCAATAATGCTGGACTGTGTGCAGTGTCCCTTTCATATAAACTGCATAGCTGAATTTAATCAGTGGTCTGAATCTATACTCAGCAAGGCTCCTAAGCAACCTTCATGATTTGTGGTAATTATTATGAGTAATAATCATTCAAATACAAAGGTAAGAATATTGTTTCAACACAACTAATATTTGAGGATTCATGTGAAGGAGTTGTTGGGTGGTCAGTGTCACACAGAACTCCCCCATTTCCCCTTGCCCATCTGGAACAAGGTTTATTCACTTTTCTGCTTACTCTGCATTAGAGGCCAAGCTGACCTTTTAGGATGGATTTGCTCTTTATGTTTAGTTAAATTGCTGACTTACTGACTTCCACTTTAAAGTATCTGTGTCTAAAAGACTTTCTACTTTAACTGTTCTGCTCAAGTCTAAACTAGAAGCAGATAGAGCCAAGACCAAAATGGAGAAATTACTAAAAAAAATAAAATCAATCAATGCTTAGGTATGTAGTTAACTTCCAGCTGTAAACACAGAATACACAGCTGGTTAAAACTGAGATACAGATGGAGACACTTCATGCAGCAATTTAAGACTTCCTAACTATAAAAGTATGGTAATTTTATTACTGGCAACCCCAAAATAAGCAAAGGCTTTCAGACCATTCAACAGACAAACATCTCTATGAAGGCTGTGGCAAATCTTTGGTCAAAAATACATTAGTTGCTATTATATCTTACCAATGCATTAGGTAATACAGAATGTATAGCATAGGTAACAATCAGTGCTAATTCTTCATTCAAATGATATCCTCTCCTTTTCCCCTGCTCTCCACTCCTGTTCCTTAATAGATCAGATATTTGCAGGTATATAGAATGGATGAGATTTATAAAATATGTGCCTTCTATATAAAACAGTTATCTGATCAAATGAGATTTGAAAGACTAAGGTCCAGCTTAAACAATTGAGTATCTACTATGCCAGAATAAATCTGGAAAGAGTGGTACCCTAAGGGAGTGTTATCCTCTTCAGGCAATACGATATTAAGAGCAAAATGGTAATACCCATAAACGTCTTTCTATGACCTAATTGTACCATAAGGGAGGATCCCACTGAAACTACTGAAACATAACTGGAAGAAAACATAATAAAAACATCCCTAAAATTCTGCTTACATGAATTCATTAAGCCAAAAAACCAGCAACTATACAGTAAACCCGAGAACTATTACTAAAGGCATAAAAATGCAAACTAACTCTCAAATATGCGGTGAAAATATCTCCAAAAAAACTTTCTCTATGCATCAAGGGCTTTAAATTACTATTCTGACATAGCAAATTTGTAAGTCATACTTTAGAGAAGCAAAAGCAAAAAAAAAAAAATTGAAAAATAAATAATAAAATTGCCTGTGTCTCAAGATATTTGAAGAAGTGACAGTAACACTGACACTAAAAGAAAGTGTGAATCCTTTTGATTAGGGAATTATGCGACACGATTTAAAAAAAAAAAAAAAAAAAAAAAAACCAAAAAACTCTGTTTTTTAAAATCAAAGNAAACCCAAAAACTCTGTATGTTACAATCACAGTATAAACTTGAATCTTTCTGGTCTTTTCTCAGGGTTCTTCCATAGGTAAAGCTCTCTCTGGGCCCTTAGCTGGGCTCATCATTCTATGGAGGTAAAGGTGCCTGAAGGAGCAAGGTTACTGACTTCAGTGGTGACATCTCTAAACTTCACTGACTTTCCAGCCCCTGTTACCAGGAGATGCTGGGCTCTGCACAATGCTCGAGTTCATGCCTTTAGGCCAGGCCTGCAGGCTGAGTCATTGCTCCTCCCTGGATTGGGAGGAGCAGTTTGCTTTCAAAGAGTAACATCACTAATGAGACACCTGTTTGTTTCAGAAACCAACAATAACTTAGCAACCAGGACAAATAAGTTTTTTGACATGTTGACCGAAACATAATTATGTCAGTTGCTTTAAAGTGCACTTCTCAGCATATAATTAGCAACTTTTTTTCATCTACTCCTCAACAGTGTAAACAATATAGTTTGTGGAATTTAGCAAAACACAGATAAGGGGACCCATCAGGTTTGTGATGCTCTCATATATACAAGCAGATGCATCACTTTAAAACCACTGACTAAGGGAAGTTTCTGAAATAACAGTATTTGAGAGGACAATGGTGTAGGGAAACAACCCTGGCATCAGGAACTGGATGAACTCAGGAGAAGACAAGATTAATAACAAAAAGATTCAAGAGAAGAAGCAGCAACAGCCAACACTCATGGTAATAGATGAGTGGTAGGGTGTGGACAGATAAATTGGCAAGCAAAAGAGTAAGGAAGGTTTGGCCTGGATGCAGCATTACTAGATGAGCTTTGGCCGTGCTGCCTGCAGTATGACATCTAGAACAGGGTGACAGATACAGTGCAGGCACGTAAAACAAGTCTAAAGTACTGCAGTTGTCATTGCCAATATACTTAGATTTATATGCTAGCTGGTGCAGAGGCGTTCTTTTTTGCCTCTCTCCCATCTTCCCATGTATTTCTTCATGAACTAGTAACAGCCCTTCTTCCACCAGGGCCTGAGAATCTGTCACAATATCTGATTATATAGCACTGACATACATGACCATGATAAAATATAGGTGAGGCTCTATGGACTACACTCTACCCATGGACAGGTGCTTAAAAACATTTTTACCTGATTTTCTACAGTATACCTTAATCTTTTTGCTTGGACAATAAATGAAAAGAGGAGAATAAAACTCCTTAAACAAGTGATCATCTGTTCTTAAGATCATTTGAGACAGTGATGATTCATCTGAGTCCTCACTATTCCCAGAGGCCTTATTTCCCATATTTATACAGATATTGTCTGCTCTTTGGGGGTGTGAGTAATAAAAAAATCTCTCCCACTTCTGTGAGATTGTTTTGTATTTCCCAGTGTGTGATTCTCTGTAATGGAAAAGGATGCTGCTCCTTTCAGTAAAAGGATCCCAGACCCATGTCTTTTGGCACTTCACCGGGATCAGGATAATAATTGGAAGATGTCACTGGTTCTTGCAGACCTTACCTTTACTTTGTTTGTCATGTGACTCTGTGAGAAACTGAGTGATACGATCTGAAGGAATAGCAAAAGAAATTCCAGCTGTGACCTTCAAGGTGTTAATCCCAATCACTTCACCATCCTGTTGAGAGACAATACCCAATTAAATTTGCTCCTAAGTACAGGATTCATCTCCCTCCCTAGCATTTCAAGTTAAAAGCTGGTGTAAGAAATTTTAAAGTGTTGTAATCACTCAAGAAATAAACACTACTTATAAGGGAGAATCTGGGCTTTGACTCATGATCCATTTCACATTTAACTGTGATGGCCAGAGAGATTACAGTACAGCGTGTTCATCCAAGGTCCATCCTGCCACTCAGCAAGAGATTCCCTCTGCCAAGTGGGCACTGGAGTCACTATTACCACTACAGCCACATGTCACTAACCTGCAAAACCAGTGCTGATTTAAAGCAACCTACTTTGAAAGAGTTATGTGGGTTAACCAGGTCCCATCTCTGTTGTGCATCCCAGGTTTCACAGCATGTGATGCCTTGGGTTTAGCTTTCATATTTCTCAGATTCTCTGCTGCCTGGTATGTAACTCTGAAACTTCATATTAGGTGTTAGCAAGTTCTCTTCACAGGGCAGTTAGACAAAACAATCCCTTCTCAGCTAGGGAATCGAGGACAACCTTTACCCAAAAAGCACAAACAAAAGCAAAGAGAAGGGGGCAAGCCAGGGGGTTGGGACTTCATGACCTGGAGCTGTAATCGGACAATTGAACCCAATATGCAGACGAACTAAAATTTATAAAAGTGTGAAAACTCATGAGTGAGCCATCTTGGATTCGACCTGAGCGTAGCCCTGGCCAGGCTCTTGTGCTGCCCAAGGTATAAGGCCTTTTAAGGCCTTTCAATAAATACCTATTTTGCTCCTTTAACTCTGGCTAGTCTCTGTTCCAGATCAGCCTTTCTAGGCATCACAGGAATGAGCCTAACTGCTCCTTCCAAATCCCACATTCACCACGGCTATGCAAAAGTTTCTGTGCTCAACTGGGAAATGTTTTCCTATAGTGTGTGAACTGAGACCTAATTTGCATATTCTGCACTGGTTTCAGGCTATCTGCCTACCCTTAAATGAATGGAAGCTGGAATGAGCTATGAATCTTTTCAAAAGAACATTCTCCCACTAATTTGAAACCAGTTCTTGAAAAAAACAACAAACAACAAAACCAAGTCACATAGACTTACCAGATTAACTAGAGGTCCTCCAGAGTTGCCATACTGTAAAAATGACATAAGGGAACAATAAATTACTACTTCACTGTTAGAAATGCAATTCTCATTACAAACAGTACTTATTTTGTAAAGTAAATGAAAGAGAGGAGGTCATTTCTTAGGCAACACTGACAGACACAATATCGATCACAGAAGATTACAAGTAGGTCTTATCCTACCCCTTCACTTCTCTCATGATTATAGTTTTCTTTTCAAAAACAGGCCTTAAGTAAGAAGACACTCCAAATAGGCAGACCCTAAGTTTAAGATATTGAATAACTAAAACTTGTATTTTGATTCTTCTAAAGCCTGTCAGAACGAGGTTTTGAAATAATTAATTGTTATTTAAAGTTATACTTCAGTGAAGTGCTTGTACAGTTTTTGTTTCATTCATCACTTTGGTTTGTAACATGGTCAGTCTCTCATTCTCCACCGGAGCAGAATACAGTGTTTAATGTATTTAATCACAGCATATTGCTATGAGGTAGCTACTACATAAGGATTGATTTAGTAACCACAGACACATATGCCTCTCTAGGGAAGGAATAGAGCAGCTCCAAGCAGCCCAAAATTACCTAATACCTAATGGCCCTTAAAGGAAACATGCAACAGGACCACAGGAAATGAGAGTTGGGGAAGTTGCTTGTCCATCTTCATGCTGGCTCAACAATTTGTTTTTGAGTGAGGCCAGAGTTTTCAAGTAGGTTTGCAAAACAGCCAAGAGCAGCAACTTACCTCTCAAAAGAAACAAATGCTAAGTGATGTATGACAGAAAACTGAGACACAAACTGTTTACACTTAGATAGCACTGGATAAACCTTATAGATTCTTAGGAGCATAAAACAGATGTTGAAGTTTATAAAATAGCTTCAAAGTTCAAATTTAAACAAATAGATCAGTCCCTTATATTGTATCTCTCCAGTGACCAGAGGCTGCACACTTGATTTTTATATCTGACTGGCACAAAGAAACCAAGTCAATGACTTTTCAGCCTTGCTCAGCACATTATCTTTCATTCACTTGTCTTCTGCTTGAAGGATGTGAAAGACCTTCAGCACATGCAATATAGCTCCATTTAAAACCTTATGGCCCTGTTTTCTCCTGCTTTATGTTACTGCTCTCCCAGCATTTCTCAAAAGGCAGCTGCATGCACATTCCTGCAGGAAAATCTTGGCTGAGCCACAGGAATGCTCTGAACAGACCAACTCTCAAACTCCTCCCATTCTCAGGAGAAAATGAGTGCATTAGCTAAGCACAAGGCATCTTTATGCCAGGGACCATCTTCATACTTTGTGGTCTCAGATGGCAAAGCAATTCAAACTTAGTGTCATTTTCCTCGCCTCATCTGCTATCACTCTTCTTTGGTCCAGCATTATCTGACACACTCTGCTGTCCTTGTCTAAACCTGCTCATTAGCTTTGGAGGCAGCAAATGTCTAAGTACATACACAAGGAAGGAGTCTGAGCTTAAAAAATGTGTATAGGCAAGAAGTCAAGAATCCCATGTTCTAATTCTGTCTCCGGTACCAATTCAGTGTGTGCTCCCAACTAACTCATCTCATCTAAGTTTTCCTTATTCTCCTTGCACAGCTGAGGAGAGTAATTCTAATTAAATGTCTGGGGGAGGTTCAGGTCCTGGGTCATATAAAAACTTTTTGAAAAAGCTTACTTTTATGTCATATCTTAAGCACAAAAAAATAATTACCCTCTTTTTTCTTCCCCACACAATTTCTCTCACCACGTCTGTGACAATAACCATTTGTGAAACACTTTGTGTGTGTAAAACACTCAGTGTTATTTCTTGTTATGGAAAATTTGACATTAAAGTCCAACAAATAAATCCTGAAAATATTTTCCTTTCAATGTGTAACAGATTTAAGGTATAAAATTTCAGGGCATTTTCCACCTCAGATACGTGTGCAGTGCTCTTTTTAGAAGCAGTGTAACTAAACACACACCCAAGGACTTCACTTAAGCTCTTCAGATCACTCCAAGCTGCTCTGAAGGAACATTATTTTAATGTATTTCTATGTAACATGAGAGAAAACAATGTCAGAACCCTTAGCTCCAAACTGTACCTCAAACTTTGTCATTTTACACCTTGTTTCTTGTTTTGATTATATGATGTGCCAAGGGAAAACAAGAACAGCAACAAAAACTCCCACTCCTCTCCTTACATTCTAACCTGGGTGTCCTGTCATTAAACTGGAGCACATACTCTCAATTTGACTACTCCATCTGGTTCTAATAGATGGAGATGAAAGAAATTTTGGCTCTTTTCTACAGCTTCCTTGACCAGAGCAACTCAGGAAGCAGAGAGAGAAATGTTTTGATCTATTCCTGGTTGACACAACCGTGTTAACTGCATGAAGTTTATGGAATTAAAAGGGTCTGACCTATGCAGCATCGTCACAGACAACCTCAAGGACAGAATTTTTATGTATCATGCCCTTCACAATACTGCCTGAACACAGCCTACACACACTGCATAGACTTTCAAAAAGGAAGAGTTTCACTGATGTTAAACAAAGCTGCTTGTATTTAGTGGATTCATCTCTCAGGGCAGGCACTTCCATGCCGCAGAGGTGGGGAAGGACTGTGAGGTGCAACTCGCCCCAGGCTTACATTGATGATGGCATCTGTCTGAATGTAATCCATGTCCGAGTCCCGCAGGCCCAGCTCTTTGCCATCTCGCTGAGCAGTGCTGACAATACCTGTTGTCACAGTGTTCTGTAAGGCAAATGGACTTCCAATTGCCACCACAAATTCTCCTGGCCTCAGATCAGCAGAATGTCCCAGTAACAATACTGGTAGTTTTTTCTGAAGCAAACACAGAGAGAAAGAAATAAGTATTAGTTCATACTTGAAAATAACCTGATTGCAAAGATGAAAAACCAGCGAAAAGTTATGAACAAACACTTTCCATTACATTAATGAAAGAGCAACTCACTATCCTATACCCAAAACTTACGCCAGGAGGGTTGCTCTTTTAAACTGTCTTCAAAAACAGCTATCTGTAGCTCCTTGCAATTTCACTGAGAAAAAGGGCATAAAAATTTCCCTGTTTTCCAGCAGACTTTCCCTCCTCCTAGAAACAGCTTACGAACCAATCGTTAACCAGTTGTTGACTGCCACTCTCTCTGCATTATGCCCCACCTTGCAGTCCATGCATATTGGCACAAAGCTTAGAAAGATTAGCCTGGGTATTTAGGTAAAGATAGCAGAATTTTGCCACATATTAAATGACTGGTTTTTTTTTTTTCTTCATTTTTTACAGTTTCTAGCACAGAAGACAAAGTAATTAAAATCCAAGATATGAAGCATTTCCAGGCCTGTATTTCAGTACATTGTTTTCCGCAGACATTTCTTAGGAATCCTCAAACATATATTCTAGTCAATCACTTCGTACTAAGTGAAACTGAAATAGAGTTCCCAAGTGAACTCATTGTTCTGTTTATATCACTCACCTTAGGGTGAATCTTTATTGTTGCAATGTCAGATTTCTTGTCAATGTCTTTGATGGTTGCTTCATAGGTATCTCCATTCTGGAGCTGTACCTTCAGCTGTTGTCTCCCTGATATTGCATTTGTGCTTGACACCACGTGAGCATTGGTCACAATTAAACCAGAATCAGACATAATAAACCCAGATCCACTGGAAAGGGGGACATTTCGACCAAAGAGAGGGTGCCTGTACAAAAAGCAAGCATTTCTGTGTCATAAGGGAAACCAACTTAAGATTATATTAGACATCATTTACCACCTTTCACCCTGAGAATTAATTTTTTTTTTAAATACAAAGAAGGATCCCTTCCCAAAAATTGTGACTGGTTTTAGTCAGTTAGGGAGATAGGAACTGCGGTTTAGAGACAATCAGCAGGGTCATTTTCCTTTGGTTTCCAATTCTGTCTTTATAGACTTTCTTGTACAGAGGGTAGGTGACAAAAAAGGAAGGAGAAAGAGCCCATCTGATCCCACTGGTTATTGATTCTACACTGGAAGAGAACAAAGAAAGGAAATAATAAAGCTGAAAAATGAGGTTGTTCTGAGGACTCATATTTAAACCTTCCAGGTTGTTTTGAGCACTCAGTGTTGATCTTGCCACCTCAGCTTCAGCATCCTGAATATTGGTAATGTTTTGGCCAAGAAATTTAGTACATTCCTTTCCTATCAGAAGTCATTTCTGTGTTTAGATAAGTTACATCTCCTCAACATTCTACCTCTTAACGCTCTTCCCACCAAAATAAAATCACCTCTCATTCAAAGCTGACAAAGTAACAACAAGCTGGTTTTTTTCCAGCTTACCATCTGTGTGTGTGTGTGTATATATATATATATATATATATATATATATATATGTATAGACAGAGAGAGAGATATGTGTATGTATGTATGTATTTAAACTGACATAAAAAATACAGTCCAACAAGCAAAACATTTTAGTGAAGGCTGAAGAGAATTCCAGAGATGATATAGACTTATTTTAGGGTAGACAATATATACTGTATAGTACTGTAAGCAAATTAGAATTGATCGACTGAATAGGAACAAAACACACAAATGTGTGGTTCTCTGAAAAAATGGGTTTGCTGTAATGTTTTAGAATATTTTGTGAAGCTCACAAATTCAAAAGAAAAGTTTGACCTTTGTGGACCTTTGTTAAACGATGTAACTAAAACAAAGAATTGAAAGTGTTACCTGAGGAAAAGTTCAATGTGTACAACTGCAGGTGCAATCTTTTCCACCACATCAGCTATGAAGTTGAATTTGTGTCTTGGGCTGTTGGACTGTAGGTGACCTATACTAGCAGAAAGAATTGGATATGTTAATAAGACAACATATTTTTTTTATCAAGTAGGCGAGATGAACCTGCCTTGAATTGGTCTGTTTCTCCAACTAGAACAGTTTCCAAACAGTAATGGAAAAGGAACCAAAGTCATTCTGCATGATCCCAAGAAAATTAAACATCAGCATCACTTAGCTCTAAATTCTTTTCTTTGGAAATCTACAAGATCTGTCTTGAGCATTCTTCTGAGGACAACTTCTTGTTATTATCCAAGACACACAGGGTTGTAAGATAGGTCAGGCTGGGAGGGACCTTAGGAGGTCTCTAGATCTACCTCCTGCTCAAAGCTGCATCAGCCACAAAGGGAAACAGAGTTGGGACTTGCAAAACTCCAAGGATGGACACTCCAGAAACTGCCTGGGAAACTTGTCCCACTGCTTCACTGCCCTCCATGATGTATAAGTTTTCTTATATCAAGTCTGAACTTGTTAAGCTCATGTTCCAACTCATGCCCCTTGTCCCTCACCCTGCCCTTATGCACCTCTGTGTGGATCTGGTGCACAGGGAGGCTGCTCTCACATCCTCCTGAAGCCTTCTCCTCCTGAGGCTGAACAAGCACAGTACCCTCACTTTCTCCTCACAGGAGATTTGTCCAGCTCCCCCCAACCACCCTCATGACCTGAACTCACTCCAGTTTGCCAATGCCCTTCTTGTACCGAGGGACCCAAAACTGGATGCAAATATTCCAGATGTGGTCCAACAAGTGCTGAGTAACACAGCTGCAAAATTTGGGAGCTAAAATTAGAACGTAAATTCTATTTTTTTTTTTAAGTAGACACGTGAGAAAACTGCTTTAAATTATCACTTTTGCTCCTAAAGATTTTTGCAAATTCACATTTAAGCTGTCACATGCAGCTGGGCCCAGCAATGGATTACTAAAATGTCTGAAAAAAGCCAGTATGGTACTAAATTAAACAGCACTATACAGAGCATTCATTAAGAGTGAATGTAATAGTGTGAAATTAAGATCTTAAGCGGGGTGGGGGGGGGAACTACACAACAGTATCCTGGCTTCTAATGCCACAGCATCCTGGATTCTAGCATCACAAGATCCCAAAAGCATAGAACTGGTTGTGCCAAATGTCATATTTTCTGCAGTCCCTGACACAGGGAGCCGTATCACTACACACGTAAAGCATATGGTAGGGCATGTACCACCACACTCAAATAGCAATCTTTCATGTTCACAGCCTAAAGCTTTATAATTAACTATGGGATCTATCTAAGTGAGAAAATGAGTTAAGAAACCAGACCAAGAAGTTTAGGAATTTCTTCACAGAAGTCTGCAAGTTCTATATCCTGTTACTGGACACAGGGTTTACTTCTGAATGAAAAGAAACCCTGCTTAAATTTAGCAGGCAGATTTATGTGGTACCAAATAAACAAAAGGAACTGCTTGGCAGGACTAGATTCAGTCTATTTATTTCTATGTACATTCTCACTCACTCTGAACAATCCCTGCAGCCAATTGAACGTGCTTGTTTTAGTGCTTAGTTTAAAAGAGACACCACAAACAGGAATCACAGAGAACAGTCAAATGTAAGCACAATATACAGTTATTTATTTTGCTTACTAGGCCACTGAAGAGTTATCTTACCTTCAGTTCCCAAGCAGCTTGCCTGATTATGCAGTATATCCTTTGAAGTCTACTGACATGACTTTGAACACTTGCCTACACAGCAAGTGTTCACTGACACGATATAACATTGCCATCACATTTATCTTAATAGACATGATCATGCATCAGTGAAAGGCAGCTGATGAACTAGCACAGAACTGGGGAAAAACTGGGGTTGAATGCAGCCTTTCAGCTGGTGTAAATCACCATAGCTCTGTGTGAATCAGGGCAACCAAATCCATTTGCATCTTCTAAGTACTCAACTGTTCTGCTCAGGCCAAATGGACACAGCACTGTACATGGTTGTGTAGAGCAGCCAAGGAAGATGCCTGCCAAAAACCTCAGGTCTGGACCACTCCTGACTAGCCACCAGGCAAATATCATGGGTAGCAGTGGCTTTCCAGGTAGGATTTTGGGCAGGCAGGGAAAAAGTATCTGAAAGAGGTAGTGGATAAAACATGAAAAAAGGTGAAAATAAAATGCAGCAATACAGAGAAGAGACTAAAACTGAAACAATGTTTTTCTTCTTTTCATACCACAGTGAAAACATTTCTCTGTCCAGAAGCCTGGAACCTCCCTGCTGGGATTAGAAGGCAAGAATGCTCAAGCCTGAAAGTAAATCCAAATCTGCACCAGTATTAAAGGGAAAATCTGAAACAAAGGAGGATCAAGAATAACAGACACCCAGGCTTTGTTTGAAAGGCATGACTGAAGATCTGGGCTGAGATGAGCTTCCCCTTGTCTGGTGGGGACCAATCACTGGTGAAAACTGACTTACAAAGCTGAGATGCCTTCATAGAACCTGATTTTCCTTGAATCATTTTCTGCAAGCTGGCAGTGATGAGACCCTTTAAACACATTATAAGATGTGCTGGGAACTCAAGCTATGGACGTGGAAGATGTAACTGCACACTCACACTTACTCTCACACATAGAGCACCATTTAAGGGGACTGAAGTGTAGGTTATTATTAAAAGCATTTTAGTGAGTAATTATTAAACTGATGATTTTCATCAGAAGTCCTCAATATACTTCAAAAGGGAGGAACTGAAGCCTGGGAAACTGAAGAAGGAAGCAACATCCACCACTAAATATATTGTATAATGTCACCATGAATAAAAGTGTTATAACTGTAGAGGTAGAATCTATCCTTTAATTTGCATTAGGTGGCAGACACTAGCTGCTGATACTGAACTTACTAAAAGAGAAATTTAAATATGTATCTCCTCCCCTCCATAGTCCTGCCGCCTTGTGGAGCCCCACACAGGCCTCAGATCTCTGCTGCCCTGAGCACATAACAGCTCTGAGCTCACAGCACCTTTGTGGATTTTGACCATTGACCCTCTGAGATTTGCCACATAGTTTTTCAAAGGTCTCTTAATAAGGTGCATTATTTTCCATGTTATTGCTGAGTGTTCAAAACCGTCTTACACTAACAAAACCTAATTTATCTTGGCAAAAAGACATACTTTAATCCGATTAGCCATCAGTTGCATAACCAAGATTTCAAAGGTGCTGCAACAAGGTTGTATTTGAAACAAAACCAAATTTATGCTGTATGAGTCCTTAGCTGTCTAGGCATTCTTAGTCAAAAAAACCTAGATTTCCCCAATCTGCTCCATAGCCACAAATCAACCAGATTTTCAGCAGCCTTGAACTTTGAGCCTATCATTTCAACTAAGTGATTAGATCTTCAGGTCTCCAGCTCCTCTGGCAGAACATTCAAAGTCCAGATTTCAATATAAGTGCATAAACTAGAGCTAAAGATTTTTAACCTATCTTCTAAAATGCAATCTTATGTTTCTAATTTTATGGGTTCCAACTACACGAATTCAAATGGCTAAAGTTGAGTGCCTTTAAGGGAGGAGTAGCCTTATTATCAGTTCAGGATTTTTTTCTGAATAGTGATGTTATTTACAGGCTATGGGTTCATTTAATAGTGGTTTATTTACTTTCTTTCAGAAACAATAGACCCACTCCAATCTCATTAACACTGCTGTAAACCAGGAACAGTGCCAACAAATCTGTAGAGTTAACCTAGTAGGAAGAGAACTAGAAAAAAAAAAAAGTCAGCAGAAATAATCATTATAATCCCACTGAAGACAATAGAACCAGACCAATTTACATTTGCAAAAGACTGAGCTTTTCTGAATATCTGCAAACTTAGTCCCTGTAGAATAAATCAAATCCCTTTCACTGCTTTCTTAAAGACAATACATTGTATTAAAATCCACAGTTTTTTATTCATTAATATGTGAGCCTGGGAAACAAATTCTTTTAAGGCTGTTTCCCCATCCCCCTTTTAAAACCAGCTTCAGAACAGATCTGTGCATTCAGCAAAATTATTATGTCTAAGGGAAGACTGCAACCTGGCAGATCTGATCACCAAGGATAAACACTGTCCCTACTGTGCTTTCATGGAAAGAAATGAAAGACAAATAAAAGATTATAATGTCTCTGCTTAAAAAACAGAAACATCTGCTGGAAACATAGGTTCATGGGCAGCTTTTCTGATGAATTCAGCATTGAGATCAAGTTGCATAGCTGTGCACTGACCATAAAGCTTTGGTGAGTTTAATGCCACATTATGGTTCAGGCAACTTGTTTATACAATGGATGTCTACTGTGCACAGATGAAAACAATTTGGTGAACCAACACCAAAGTGGCTTTCTTGTGCAATGCAGCAATCACAAGGGCCAGACAGAGGCAGACTGGCACAAGCCTTCTATCACAGACACCACACTGACTTTCCATGCTTGGTATTTGTCCCTTCCAAGTGACCCTCATGAGGAGATGTAATAGGAATATCCATTTCCTGTTACCTGTCCTTTACAAAGCACTGAAGTGCTCTACTCTGAATTGTATACCAAATACCGTACACTAGCCATCCTCACCTGCAGTGACTCAAACCAACTCAGGCATAAGGAAAACAAGCAGTACAGGAATGCAACCAAAGTTTGTGTTTCCAGCTAATACCTTGCAGTACATTTCCCTAAATACAGCTGTAGGGAGCTTTAAGGCTTTGATGACAATAACACCAGCAGGAGACTTCCGTCCTTTACTGGGCCAACTTCTCAGAAAGGCAAGTAATCATACACTCAGTTGTTTCTTTTAATCTTCAAGGTTATATACAGGCACACTCTACATACCCCATGTAGAACTGTCTGCAATGACCCTGCTTATGCATTAACTGTGTTTCAAACATTATCTTAGAAAATTGAACTTTTAGGCTCATATCTTGCAAAAATCTGGCTGACTTGGGTGAGTCTTAACATCATGACTCCTTTCTGAGGGTGACTTCAGGTTTACAGTGCAGAGGACAGTAAATGGTGAGTGTCAAGTCCAGCCTCAAGGGTTTTCTAATGAAGCTTTTAGTTTTCCTTGTTCCATTGGCAAAAGAGCATCTGTATTAAAAAAAAAAAAAAAGCCTCCACAACCTTAGGTAAGAAAATACAAATCTTTTGACATTTAAACTCTCTTCACAGAAGCTATTCACAAAACAATCTTGCAGGGAATTTAGTTGTACTAAGTTACACTAGGAGATCAAACCCAGTCCTTTGTTAAAGAAACAAGTAGATTGACTGTAGATTGCAGGTGACCAAGTGAATCCTTTGAGTGAGATGTTTGACATCTTAGCAGATTGATACATGGCATTGTTAAAGCTTACACTTGCTGCCCTAAGAAACAGGGCTTTCTAAGAATAGATCTTTGATTACAGAGGTTGTCCTCCATAAGTATTTCTTCCATTACATACTTGCTAGCTTGTAATAGCTTGTTGTTATCACAGTAGGTGACAGAAGGCAAAAAAAAAAAAATTGCTTCACAATATATACCCATATACAAAGGTACCTAGTGTTGAAAATGTTTAAAAATCCCCAGTACTTGTAGCAGGGAGTTTAACTTTGCTCAGGATTTCTGCAGACTGCTCCTATTAGTATCTCTGAGAAGCCCCTGGGCACTGGCATATTGTAGAGCATCAGTTCTGGAGCTCCTGGACCTCCACACAGTACACACCCTGTTTAGCACACCGTGTGTAGAACTTGCAATTCGGCATAGTGCTCTTCAACCTAACCCAGAACTTCAATAAGGAAAAAAAAACATTCTAAATTCTGTTAATTTTTTGATTATCAATCAGTAACCCTGGCCACCTCATTCCTCCCTGCGTCCTTTACTACCCATGTTTCATGCATCCCTATTGACCAGGCTGCTGCCACTGGGAAACCACAGCTAGGTTTCTCAGACTTGTCTGGGTTTATCACGGCCAGAATCCAACTCAGCACCAACATAACTGAAAAAGGAGAGGGGTAGACGTTTCAGGAGACACTCTGGGTCTGTGCATGTTCTAAATAGGGCCCAAGTCATACAATGTGAGGCTTCTGTTATCTGAGATTGTTTTAATTTATGGATGGTTAAGTAAAAGTGCGTTTACTTCATAACTAGCTTATCCCTTCAAACTCTGAGTCATCTGAGGCCAGGCAAGAACAGCAGAAAGAAATTTGACAGCAATTTTAAACTGTCAACTTTCCTCCAAGCCTCTCATTACAGCCATTGCATGCTGCTGTTTAAAAAAAAAAAAAAAACAAACAAAAAAATACCATAATTGAGTTCTATTCCTGGCTCAACCACCAACTCAGTCTGACCTTGGGCAAGACACTCGGTTTCTTTGAGCTTCAGTTTGTGCAGCTGTAGAACTAAATAAAAAAAATTAAATCTTAACAGAGAACCAGATGCTTCATCTAAGCTGAGGTTTTCTGAGGAAAAAAAAATAAAGCCAAAATAAAGTGAACACTAAAATAGTTGCTTGAAAAACAAAAAGTTCTTCTACCTCACAGCTCCAAATTCCTAAGCCTATCAACATTAGATTCAGGAGGATTCCTTAAAAAAAAAGTCATATATACCAAATGCCAAGCACTCAGCGAGCTCTCAGATGCAGGCTATTTCACTCATTTTGGTTAAACATTTTGATTATTTCACGTGTATCAATTTCAAGCAAGTTTTATGAGTAATAAAGTTAGCAGATGCTGATATGAGAAGATAGAGGCAAAAAACAATTTATAACTACAAAATATTGGAGAGATTGAACATTGCAGCTTCAGGCTGGCATCCGGAACAATTCTTGGCTCTGACGAGGAACTCTGAAAGGAACTCCAGGAATACCATTTGAATATCCTCATGCTCTGAACTGGTTTACCTTTTCCAAAGACAAGGATATATACAAAAGATCCCCTATTCACAGAAAGGCTACAACAGCGGCCCTTTTCCTTCTGAACCATCCCACTCATTTTGGCCAGTTTGCTGTGAACAAACAGGATGTTTAGTGGTTCACCTCACATAATGGAAACACTAATGCACATTTTAAAACTCCATTAAGCATAGCACTTCTCTTTCCAGGAACTCTATGGGAAATGTAGCAGAAGCAAAGCCTTAATATATCAGTAAGTATGTGGAAAGATATTGCCAGCATTAACACTTCCATAAAGAGACACGTTTTAATACTAAAAGGAAATTACTAGCTTAAGAGATTACTAAACTTTCCAAAGTTAAATCACGAAGTCTGAAATTGTCTTAGCATATCACAGGATCTTGAGCAAAGGCCTCAACACTTTACTAAAACCAGAAGACCATTTGATAACCTGAGTATCAATATTTTACACTAAAAAGGAGGTTCTCAGACTTTTTTCCCCCCCTACTTAGGCCTCTACAAGAGTACAAAACCCTTTGGTGAAAAAAAAACCAAACCAGGCAGAAGACTATGTTTTAGGTGGTTTATCTAATGCTCAATGCTTTTTCTGCCCTGACAGGCTTTTAGAGGCATTTCCTGATTCGCCGGTCGGGTGAATCTGATTAACAGCCCCAGCCGCCGCCCGGGGACGGTCCCGGAGCTCAGGTGTTCTCGGGCCCGCTGTGTCCGTGCTGCTGCGCGACCCCACGGGTGATGCCGCCCGGCCCGCGGCCACGGGTCACTGCCCATGCGGTGAGCGAGGGTGGCACCGGCAGGCCGGGAGCAGCCTTGTACCGCTGCCCCGCCTCCAGAAAAGGCCACGGCTGAGGACGTGGCCGCTGTCCTGCCCGGGCAGCTGAGCGACCTCCACCCACCTCGCTCCCATGGGGCGAGTGCGTCCGCCTCTTGTCCCAGGAGCGCTGCGGCAGCACCTGCACCTCACCGAGGCATCCACAGCCATGCTGCCGGGGGAACACCTTCCCAAACCCCAGCCCAAGCCCACAGTGAGCATCGAGGAGAAGTTTTGCTTTTCAGAAAGCACCTGAGCATCCATTCCGCACAGCACCGGTGTCATTAGCAGCTGGGTGAAGTGCCACGTCCTTGGAGGTTTTTAGAGTCCCTAGAGCCACCCAGTCTTCCCAGGCCACTGAATATCATGACTTTCTTTACCCTGAAAGCTAGGTCTCCCACCCCCCGCCTCGCAGCAGGTCCCACCATGCTCCTACCCGATTCACAGGCTCCCTTCTGGACCTGGGCGACGGCGGGCAGTCCGTGCTGCAGCGCCTTGCGGCTCACCGCCTTCAGCTGGCAGATGTTGTCGTAGGTCCGGCCGTCGCTGCCGCACACCTGGGCGCTGAGCTTGCACTGGCAGACGCCCTTGGCGAAGCGCTTGCCCATGGGGTAGCGGCAGTCGAGGCTGTCCCCGCAGGGCGGGTCCTCCTTGCGGCCGCAGGAGTCCCCCTCGCCCGCGGCGCAGATGAGGCAGCAGCCGCAGCGGTCGGGGACGTACCCGCTGGGGCAGCTGGGGCTGGGGCACTTGGAGACATCGCAGCGGGCCGGGCACTTGGCGCGCCCGAGCGGGAGCTCCGCGGCGTGCGGGCCGGCGCTGAGGGACAGCAGGAGCAGCGGGCTCAGCAGCGACACCCGCATCCTCGGCGGGGACAGCGGCGGCGGAGCGCGGCGTGCGAGCCCGCCCGGCCCCGGGGCAGGAGGCGGGAAGGTGCGATCGCGGCGAGGGGAGGGG
>VXBQ01007003.1:891310-925588 GCA_013400175.1 Phainopepla nitens | reverse complement strand
GGCGGCTCCCCGGACTCAGCTGGCCGCGCTGAGGCGCCGAGCCATGGCACAGAGCGCCGAGGGCAGGCGGAGCGGGACGCGGTGGAAGGCGGCGGCAGGGTTATATGTGCGACGGGCCCTCCGCCCCCAGCAGCACCGGCAGCCCCGGGCGGGCAGGGCGGGCAGGCTCCACCCCGGGCGGGACGGACGGACGGACGGACGGACGGAGCGGGGAGGGTCCGCTCCGCTCATCTGGGCGCTGCGGGGCAGAGCCGCCTGTCTGCTGGTAAATCACCGCCCCGGGCGGCGAGCCCCGGCGTGAGGCGGGCTGCGGCCGTTCGCTGCACACCAAGAGCTGTGGGTGCCCGACGTGGCATAAACAAATGCGGACACTTTACATGTGAGCGCTTGCGACCTCTATGAGTGCAGGGACAGAGAGCCGGCAGCCGCTCTGTCTTCCTCATGCTTAATGTCAGCGTTAATAAGGGCATTTGTCGCCGCTGCCACCATTAGTTTGGTCTCTGTTGTAATGTTAAACGCGCTTTTGGACACGAATCCTTCTTTGCAGGTGTCGGAGCAGAGACACAGGTAGCTGAGCATAGTCCTTGTAGCCATTTGTTCTGCAAGGCATCATGGCACATTGTACGAGACACATCCCACTGCCAAAGGGCATCTACTGAGCTCCCCACCATCATTTGCTTCAACAAAAGATTTGGCAGCTTCTCTATAACAGTAGTTGGAAGTATTGCCAAAGTCTTAATATTTGAGGTTTGGGGTTTTTTTAATCTATTATTAATCACAATGTATTCAGTAAGACTGTCAGGTGGAAGAGAGCATCTGTCGAGCTGCGTCCACCAGTCACCTCACAGTCTTCATAGCATGCAGAGTAAATCTTGCCCATGCATGCTATTTTTATCAAGAAAATACTCACTTTTGCTCTAAAGTAATCACAACTTCTTGCTAGACATAACTTCATATTAATTAAGCCAAGTATGGGTTGAGCTGGCTTTCAAAAAAGTTAAGCTGACTTCAAAAAAAGTACCTCTGACATAGCTCACCCAGAGACTTACTTGCTGCCTATGACACATCCAGCCCTGACTTCTGCCTGCAGTTCCCCTTTCTCTCTCTTTCACACAAGGGATAAAAGTCATGTAGTCCTGCAAGGTACTACCTCGAGGCCTTCTGGTGAGATCCAGTGACCTAGGTTTAAGTAGGCACAATTTACTGAGCTGCATCAGGCTAGAGGGTTGAAATCACCATACTGTGTTCTAAGTAAGGACTCCCTGAATGCAGTAGGCAGCAGCCAGAATCCCCCACTACAGCTGGTGAGTTAGTGTTTTTTTGTACCCTCTGTTATAGGGGCAGAGTTGGTCCAAGCCTGGATTTTCCAAGCAGCAGCAGTCTCACTTATGACAAAGAAAAGGTAAAAATGTAGCATGTATTGTGATAAGAAAATGGTAAGATTTTGCTGTAGCACACATTTTGCCACACTTTGAAAAGATAAAGTTTACCTAAATGACTTTATAGTGCGATATCTAAAATATGAAAAAGTCAGTATTTTGATATAAAGTTGTCCTTTAGGGAAATAGACTAATAAAAGTCCTGAAACATGGATCAGAAGGAAACGAGAGCACTGTGTATAGGTAAGGTGAAAATTTTCCTTATTTACAATGACAATTGCAAGGAAGAAGCTAGGAAAAATGTTTCAAATTACATAGTAGTAAATAGTAAATACAAAATAGTCTGTGATGTACTCCTGTTACTAGTGTTGGTCTACAGACTATTTTATAGTTCTGTTGGATTCCTATTTATCTCTGTCATCACACTTGGAGACTTCAATCACAATATAAAAAACCAGAATGAATATCAACAGGTAAATACAGCCACCTTAACTGGAGAGAGTTTGGCATATAGGATGAGTGTAAGGAGTTTCACAGAATCTTTCATAATTAGCTTATCAGTCTGCATCTCATTCATTTAGGATTTAAAAAGGAAAAAAATCTGAAAGGTGTTTTCTACTAACTGATGTCTTGTAGTCAAAATATAACAGATGAAATCATTTCCCTCAGATAAGCATAGGTATAGTATGGGATACTTTTCCCCCCACACTCATTATCCCAAAAAAAGAGAGTGATGCAGAGAGTAAGATTAGGAATGAAAATGAAATTCACAACAAATTCTGGGTGTGTTCCTCTTGGGAACAGTGAGTAAAGTTTCTTGGCTCAATGGCACTTGTTGAACACCTTTCACTAGAATTTGAATTCGTTCAGAATTCCAATGTGGCACTAGAAGCTGTTTAAATGATAACTCATTCAGTAACAGTACTCCATGACTTGGAAAAATGACGGTTTCATGGGTTCTGAATCACCTCTGTCTGGTGGAAATGATGCTTTACTGCAGAGCTGGAAGGGAAGGGAGGCGCCTCAAGACAAATCCAGAGCAATGCAGCAAATGTTACTGGTGACTCAGTGGGTCTCTGTTTTCTCTCTTGAGGGCCAGATTGTGCTTTTGCAAGTCCCAAAGGACAACAGAGCATGCAGGCACCATGTCCTTAACAGAATATCAAGAGTTAGCTCCAAAACTCACCTAATGCATTCTGACCTCTCCTCTTTTCTTTCTCACAATAGGAAAGAAATTCTTGTTGCCTTTTTATGAAGTTAATTGTCCTTTTGGGCTTGCCTGATTGCATCTCCTGGCATACAGGCAGGGCAGCTCCCTGGCTGTTCCCACTTGTGCCTGGCAGCATATGTGTCATCAGAGCCGTGGATGCTGGGCTCTTCTGCACTGTGTAGGCCACACAGCCATGACAGAGAAACAGGGTGGCATGTGACATTACACAGAATTAAAAGTTAAATGATGCTTTAGTGCTGTTCTGGGGATCTAGGTGCTGCTGGTAATGGAAGTGCCATTTGAATGATATCTAAATCTAAACTTATGAGCCCATAACCATTAAAATGCATACTTAATTGCTTGAGTAGAAGAATATTTTTCACTCTGTCTTGTCCCAATCCATACTGGGTAATTATGTGCCATGTCTTTAAATCTCTTTGTATCTCTTAGTTAAAGTCAGAAAGCATTCCAGTTCACATACAGTCCTAAATCCTCTTATTCTAATTCTAATTCATCTTTGTGTATTCATAAATCTTATAAGTTTCTTTGGAGTGAATTTCTATGTAATTCAAATTTCTTGTTGTTTCTTTAGTATGGTTAAAGATCAGAAATACTCACTGCTGTTATAACCTAACTGTATAAATTGTGTAAATTAAAGACCCTCTGACCTTCCCACTGAGGTCTCTAAATTGGGAGCACATGTTTAATATTCATCCTTAGTTCCTCGTAGGAGTATTTTGAAAAGAAATCCAAAGTACAATTCAAACTGGAGTAATAAACACTGTTTATTTATCAGATTGTCTGCATCTCATTTCCTGAACTGAACAGCAAAAGTCTGTTTGCACTCTTGACGTTGCAAATCTCACAAGCTGATCCAAGAGAACATCTGTCAGTTTGTTTTCAAGACTGGATGCTGCAGAAGAAAAGAAGAGGTAGGAAGATAAATAAGACTTCCACAAACACGTCAGTTCAAACAAAGTGAGAACTTTCTCAGCTGTCTTCATAAGCCAGGCAAACTTTGCCCTAGAAATATACTTTTAAGGAAAATTTCTTTATCTTTTCTCCATCCCCTAATAGTAATTGAAAAGCAGAGGTAATTTTTCTTTTTTGTATTCTGCCTGAAACTGATGCCAATAAATAATCTTTGGAAATGGCAATGAATCCAGAAGTCTATTCAAGAAATGCTCTGAAAGTATACTGAAAGCAAAGTAAAAAATCCAGAGCTTTTTCTCCTCTAACATGTATTCAGCTGTTCTGAACTCATTGCATTTAGTGCAAGAGAAAAAAGGTAGGCTTTTGGCACAGAGACAGGATGATCTGAAGGAAATGCCACAGCCTGCTCTGTTCTTCACTCCTTTTCCAGCCAAAAGAACAGTTTATGTTGGTATGTTTAAGGAGAGGAAATTGAGACTGTTAATAACAGAACTGGCCTAGAAATCATAAGCTATAAATTTTGCCACAGTCTTAACAGGCTTTTTTGTAGCTGTGTAAGGGGGAATTGTATCTCAAACTTTATTGTTAAGTTATTCTGCAGTCAAAAGATAAGTGTATTTTTGAGCAAGTGTTTGGGAACAAAGTAAGAATCTGTTTTTTTACTGGAAAATACTGATTCATAAAAATGAAAGGTGTCCAGAGGAGAAAAGCAGGATTACTTATGTTTTGAAGAGCTGTTTGATATGTGAAGGTGTTTATAAAGAGACAAGGGCAGGTCAAAATGTGTGTTTAAAGAGAGAAGAATGGAGAAGGAAAGAAAAGACCCCTTTGTTTTTTTCCTCTGTGAAATCCAAGTAGCAAAATTTCAGGCTTTTTTCCTGAGTATGAGATAATTTCAATTGTCTGATCTTTCTGGTCAAGAACAGAGACTTGACTTTGGTGTTTTGGTGTTGCAGGTAAATAATCTATCTACACTGGCAAATTCAGTTTTCTTATATAGTTTTAGAAACTTTTGTTTTTTTTGCAGAAGCAAAAAGGAAAGATCAAACCCACCTGGGAGTGCAGGTTTCCTACTTTGCAGCCCCTCTCCTGGCTGCCCTGTGCAAGCCCAGGTGGCTGCTGAGGGGGCTTGAGGGGGCTCAGCAGGCCTGAGGCAGTCACTGCTCAGCAGAACACCAACGTTTGTAGCTCTCTAAAAACACTGATCCTGGTCCTTACCTCCTGCTGGCCTCTGAAGGGAGAGTGGTGACACCAGCCACTATCAGTTCAGTACATGAAGGGCTATCTGAAACAAAGAGGAATCTCCTTCAAGGCAAACTTTTGAGGGTTCTTCAGACACGACATGTTGCCAGGCCCACACTGCATCTACTCCAGCTCATAGATTTGTGTGTGTGTGATTCACATTTGTGGAACCAACAGTCACATGGATATGGTTGTGAGTCATAGAAACTCCTCATTCATAAATGGTTACTGTGAATTGAAGGAAAACACAAACATAAATGGGATTTTGCTTCTTTCTGCTCCATGCGCTGCTTTGATGTTGAGCAACTGCCTGGAACTTCAAATAACTTAATCTCAGCTGATGTATGCCTATGAATATACATGTCCTGCCACATCCTGCTCATCAAAAAGGATACAGCACATTAAAGGGGACTTAATTTCTAGGGAATGAGTTAAAGGAGTCACTTTTAGACATTTTCTACTTGGCTAGGCCAATATGTTTCACCTTAGGATGCTCTTAACGAACTGCCAGAATCAACCTAGAAGCACAGTTAAAATAAAATGAGCTTATAAGCCTTCAGAAGACCATAAAGTGATAAACAGATATTATGATTAAGGATATACCTTGTCTCACAAGCCTAATTTCATCTACAGCAGAATAATAGGTATTGTAGACTGTGTAAAAGCTGTGGGTGTCACATAATTACATACTGATATTACTAATACCTTTGATAATATTTTTGTAAGCAAACAGTGAAATTAAAATCTGGGTAAAACTTCACAATGCACAACTTCTTTGAATTCTGCTGTCTAAACAGTCATCAGTCCTTCAAAGTCCATCACAAATTATGTTGGATGCTTCCATAGGAACATGTCTTGAGCTCAGCACCGTTGTTATGGCTCCTTCAGCTGAGTGCAAGACAAAAGAATAGAAAAATTGAAATTTACAATTATTTCTTTAAATGGAGAAGTGTTTCTGGTAAATAAGATGCAATTCAATAAGAGCAACTGCAGAGTGCTACACTTTGGCACAAGTAAATGAGCAATCCAGTAGTGAAACAGAGACTGACTGGCTCAGTACAGCTCCCCATGTAAGTTTGCAAGCTTGTGAGAGACTCCTCCACTTCACCTCTCCTGTTTCCTCTTTCCTCACTGCTTATAAGGTCTCAGTTGGAATTCAGTACCTAAATTTGCATTTACTGAATAAAAAGTAGTACAATAATCAGTTAGAGAAAATCCACAAGAATGTGAAATCATTAGAGCTTTAGAAGTATGACTTAAAGCTAAGCTTTAAAGACCTGAAATTGTTTCGTCTAGGACAAAAGAAGACAGAAAAGGGACGTGATAAGAGTATTCAAATATGTAAAAGGTTGCTGAAAGACAACGATCTGTTATTTGTGTTCACTGGGTTAGTGCAAGAAGGAAAAGATTCAAAACGCTGCTAGGGAATTTTAGGACTGGCACTACAAAGATCGTCTTCAGTGTAAAGTGTATTTTTAAATATAAAGACAGCAAAGGACTGGAACTGAGTTTGTGGACAATATGTGAAATCTCTGTTTTTAAAGACCTTGTTTATAAGAAATCTCATATGGTTATTGTTCAGAAATTACTCTAAAAAGAACAGATCCTGTCTTGGATAGGTAGAATCTGGAGCTCCTTACTTTATTTCTTATTGTGTCAACATAATGCAGACAATTGGCCTGATTAAAGGCTATATGATTGGATAGCAGAAGTTCTTAAATTAGTTCAGGAAGCCCACTCACATTTTCAAGATAAAAGAAAGAAAGAGATAGATTGGAATCAGAGATGAAGGAGGATTCCACTAAGGCTATTGCAGACTTGGAGTTTCAGTAGTGTGATAAAACCACAGGGCAAAACCCAAAGAGAAATACAGTGAGACTGAAAGTGAAAATGGTTGTACAGCTAGAGTCTGAGGTCTAGGGATGATCAGAGGATAAAGTGCTGAGGGTGGAGGGATCAAAGAGAAATATAGAACAGATGGGAGGGTGAGGGAAAGACAAACATTTCCTCCAGATGGCATGTATTATCTCCTGGAAGGATTGGCAAGATAAGAGAATCTTGCCAAGAAGAGGATATACTGTGAATAGAGCTATACTAACTGTATTATATTAAATTCTATTTAGCAAGTAAGAATAGACTTCCTGTAAATTAGCTGCTCTTTTAGAAGTGCAGACTCCATGTATCAACCCAGCTTACTCCCTTTGTACTATCATTATTGGTACCACTCTGTATTCAGTATATAACTATGTATATTTTCTAAAATATCTCAAAATCAACCTTCTTCTGTCTTCCATCTCTTCCCCAATTTTTGTTGGTTTTTTGTTGTTTTTTTTTTTTTTTCCTTGATACCATCCCATTTTATGTGACTGGTTTTTCCCCTGTTGGCAGAGTAACAAGGTTCAGGAGCCTGCAGATTTTATGAATCTTTTTATGGTGGCTTGGCTTTGTGGCAGGATGGTGTGGATGTCACTGGATATCAGCCAGTCTTTCTGTGAGAGGCTCTGCAGGGTGGGTGCCAAGGGGGATGCGGATTGGAAGACTTAAACAGAATTTTAGAATTAATTAGAGAAACAAATACAGAATTAATTCTAGAAATCAAAGTTAGAAGTTTAAATTTTATGAAGAAACCTTTCTTCTCTTTAGTTCATGAAAGGACAAATTGTCCAATTTAACTTGGAAAGGGTTAGGGGATTTACCATGCTTGCCTTGAGTATATGATGCTTTTCTCATCAAATTTTTCTAATTAAATGATCAGTCCAAAGGAAGATTGCTGAAGAAAGGTGGGTTTCGGAGTCTTTCCAACCTTAAGTTTTCAAACTCCTGAGCCTTCTCCTAGTTATGAATTTTAAAAAATTAATAACCTTTATTTGGGGGTGTGTGTTTATAGTCTTCTTTTCATGAGCCTGGGAGTTGTGTTTTTGAGCTTCCCTCTATGAAATGAGAACTGGAAAACTGTTTTATTATGAAATGGAAAGTCTCAAATTACTGTATTCAATGTTTGAAGAAAAATACTACATTTTCAAGATTTGCCATAAAATTATAAGGGTTGGAAATTTTGGGTTAAGTCAGAGGCCTAAAAATTAAAGGTAAGTAAAACTACTTCTGAGGAATTAAAGAAAAAGCACTTAAGCGTAATGAGGAAAATTGTAAAGTAGTTTTCCCTGTGAAGACAGAATGATGGCAGAAGAGAGGAGCTAGCAGAACTCAAAAGCCAGGGTAGGGAGGTTGATAGGGTGAGAGGAACCATAAATAGGAGAACATGGAGACAGGTGTGACAAAGATGAGGTCAGTCCAAAGGGCCAGTGTCCTCTCATTTGTGGTGACTTAAAATAGGTCCTTGGAAAAAAGAAAGTGACATTCCCCATGGTAGATGGTGCTGCTGATTTGGAAGCAGCAGTTTTCTCACATCCTGCCATTACTGTTTGAAACTGGAGCTCTCAGCCCAACCATGAGACTCAGAATAGCTTTGAGTGAAAGGGCTGATTGCAGAGGTGGTTGTTACACATTCTCACCCAAGCTATGGGCATTTTTATTAGCTCAGCCCTGTGAAATAACTGGTCAGAGCAAGTTAAGAAGACAGGCATTACTGTTGGTCCGAGCTGTTTGCCACAGGGTTGCATTTGCTTACCCTGGCACGTTTCGTGTGATGTCAGCACACAAAGAATGTTTCTGCAGATAAAGCAAACAGCAAATGATTTCATGAGCCTATTTGTGACAGATGTGTGCAGTGTGAAGAAACATTGTAGCACAAACTGTAGTACTCTTCAAGATCGTTTTATTCCAGCTCATTAATCACTTTTCTCTGGTTTATCTCCATGGATGGCTATCTGTGAAAACTCACCAGTGCTCAAGACAAAGCTTTCTGCTTGTCACCCCCTCCACATAGAGGCCTGTTGAAATTTTGTGTATCGTTATCAAAGCCCCACTGAAGGACAGAGGGGAGCTGTACCTCTTTCACGTCTGCTTCCCACTCCTCTTCCATTTGGGGCCAAGAGCTGCCTTGCACAGGAAATCTCCCACAATGTTTCATGCTGAAAAAAATAATGGGTTTAATCAGTATTCTCACCAAATTCTTTTATCAGTGTGCTTTATCCAAATAAGTTAAAACTGTCATGGCTTTTTCTGGTGATGACTGGGTAAAAGAAGAATAAATAATAGGCACTTTAAATTAGAGGAATTTGCATAATGAAATTACTGAATCATATTGGTACAGTGAAATCGGAGCATAAAATGTCTATGCGTGTTTTAAGGGTATTATTTTACATGAGGGAGGGAAAAGAAGAGATGCTTGTCTTCTCTCCACTCCAAAGAACCCAAGGGAATGTGTATTTACTGCTGTCCCCAGGACTTCTGTGTGCTCCTGGCCCAGTCTTTGGAAAATTTTACTAGTCAAGGAGTCATGCATGCCTGTTTCCTCATCCTTTGCTTGTCATGGAACAGCTGCATTTCAGAGTTGTTAGGAAAGAGCAGTTACTACATATGGAAGAGAACAAGATGAATATATCAGTATTTGCAGTTGAGATTCAATCTGAAAATAAACAAGTAATGTGATGTTCATTGTTGCAAGGGAGAACACGGATTCAAAAATTCCCTCTCTATTGGTGCACAGACTCATAATGCTTTTCCACAGGCAAACCTTTTAGCATTGGACATTTTTGGCAGGTTGAGTTGCGAGGACAGTTCTTTTATGGTTCTCTCAGCTTCTTGGTGCTCGGGAGCAGCAGAAGTGAACCACTCAGGTCCCAAATGAAATGCACTTTTCTCCACTGGACTGCCATTCAGTCAGGTCAAAGAGCCTCAGAGTTCCAGTCCCACTCTCCCCAGCCCTTCCGCTATCCTTAAAGAAGGAAGAAGGCACTGCACCCATAGTAGGATTAGGATGAGCTTCAGTTTTCCAAGACAGTAGATGAGGTGTTTGGTGTCACACAGTGCTACACAGACATGATCAGCTGAGAGGGGATGGAGCTCCTCGCAACCAGCTGGCTGAAAATCCCCGAAACAGGTCAAGTGTGACATTACCGCAGTGAAACAAACCTAGGACTGAAATAACTTCTGCACTGAGGCATCTGGGTATAATCCTGACTGTGCATTGGCCTAAATCTTTTCTTCAGAAGATCTGAAGGAGATGAAGATTTAGTCATATTTATATAGCAGTATAAGGATTGGAGAACTCATCCTGAAAGCAAGGAAAAGAGCTGTGTGCCATTCTCACCCAGAGGGTGAGAGCAGCTCCTCCTGGCTCTCCATCTAACCTGTCAGTAGCAACTTCCCCAGGTTCTTGAGAGGTTGTCTCATCAGAACTACTTTGTTTAATAAGACCTTTGTCTCTCATCTGGCTTCTTGAAGAATCTGTCTCCTCATTTCTTCCGTCCATCCCCTGCCTCATTCACCCCTCACAAAACAGAGGTGACTCTTATACCAGATGTCTGATTTGGATGTGATGAACTTCACTCACATAAATTACATCATTTATCAAGTTTTCGAAGTCCCTTTTCATCCACCAACACACCCAAATCTTTTCCCCCAGAGCTGCTCTCAATCCATTCTCCTTCTAATCTGTATTTGGATTGGGAATGTAGTCAAGTCTGTCTGTTGTATCCACAGGACATAACTAACCCAATTAATTGTGATGATGGCTGTCTCTACATATCATGCTCAACATTTTGCTTGTTCTTATAGAAATCAACCTGCTCTCCCTATTGTTTTTCTCCTGTTAAATGTTTCCCGTCTTATAAAATGATTTAAAATAAAACATTTTAGATGAAAGTATTTATCATGTTAAAATGTTTTTATCAACAAATGGGAAGTCATCTGGTATCAATATTTAGTAAATAAGTATGATTTAGCAACACCAAAATGTTTTTCCCCATTTTTGTAACTCTCTTTTCTTGACATGCACAAAGTGCCAACAATCTGTTTTTCTATTGTAGCTAATGTTTTCTTATACAGGCTTTTTGATGTCTGTAGTCTAAAAACATCTGCTCATGGACAAGATCACTTGGGATTTTGGTTGCTTTTTGATTTCCACTTCAGTCTTTGGAGTTCAAATAACTCCCACTCACCTTACAGCATCAAAACCAAACCAGAACAAAAGCCCATCTGCTGTGAGTGAATTTCCCAATGCACAGCTGACAGCAGATCTAGAAGGGAGCTGAACTTGGGGCCAAATCCAATGCAGCTTTTGGTTTGTAGAGCTCATTTTAATCCAGAGCACCAGGAGAAATCCTGTCACCTAATGCTGAGTGAGGAATGCAAAACTTGACCCAATATGTTCTAGATTTGGTTTTACTAGTGTTATATAACTTGTCCAGGAGACAGAGGTCAGTGTCTTTTCCCTTGTGAAATGTTCAATAAGATCTTTGATTGACCACAGACCACCAAGAGTCAGGATTGTCTTTCTCAGCAGTACTGTTTCATGCTGAAGCACATTGGGCACTTGGAGGGAAGACTGCTGTCTTCTGAATCACTACCACCCTTTCAGTGCAGCATCCATTAGGCCTTTGAGATCACAGCCTTTGAGATCCAGATTTTAGCCACTCTGAGCCTGAATTGCTCTACAAAATCTGGAGAGATGATAACTGAAGTTTTGTAGTGTCTGAGTTGAAAATGGCTCAATTTCAGAAACCTTTAAATCAATGACTGATAAGTTAGTTCTTTACTATGCAGGCAGGCTAAAATTTCCACAATACACACAGCTTCCAGAATACAAATACAGCTTTCAAGATACAGCTAGAGAGATCAAGCTAGTGAAAAGGTAAAAATGTATAGGGAACATAGATGTCATATTAGAAATTCTGTCTCTTCAGTCTGAAAGCTCCCTCTTAGATACCTAAATCTATGGTTACAATGAAACAGTTTTACACAATTTGCAGGAGATGTAGAAAATTATATGATCTGGAGAGCCATTACAGTTCTCTGAGGAGAGAAAATCCTTATGGATCAGCCTGGAGACACTGGCAGAAAAATGAACATTTCAACTCAGTGTTAGTTATCAAGCAAGACAGAGGATCTTTAAGTTTTTTATTGTTACGGACTTTGAATCCATAGAACAGCAGAATGTTTAGTTCAAGACAAGCAGAACATTTAGTTCATTTCATGAATATCATCCATTGAATCCAAGGTGCAATTAATTCCATCAAATGTGGGTGTCTACTTTCAGATTAGAGAATTCCATGTTTTTTACTGATGTATCAACTCCATTAACATTAAGATTAGCCTGGATACTTGAGTTACATGTAGACATGTCATTTGCAACTACTTGTGGCTCAATCCAGCTGCACACATATAGATCTATTGCCATCTAAGTGTCATTCCATCTGGCCTGCAAAAGGGCACTGGCACTGCAGAAGAGCATAGCTCTCTCATATACCCCATTTTTCCTGGCAGCCTTGCAAATGTCTTGAATATATTAAAGTGCTTAAAATCACAATCTGCACTGATACTTAGACAGTTGAATACTTAGACCTTGAAGTTGGGGGAGAGGAATCACATGAATTGTGTCTTGTTTCATTTGAGAGCTTGAAAAGGATTTAGTTCATCTTTCACAAAATACACCATCAATCTTTCCCTTGGTTTGGATGGGAATCAGATTAGCTATATAAAGAAAAGGTAACAGCTTGGGAGACTGAATAGCCCTCCAAACTGACACTAACTGAAACTATCCAGACTGCATTATTGCATTTCAAATAAAAGTGAAGCTGGTCAGAATCAAAACTTATGCTCATCTGAGGGCTGGTTTTTATCTCAGTCCTGCAGATAGATATCTACATCCCTGATAAAACTGGTGAAGCTGATACTAGATATGGATCCAACACCCAGATCTTATGATACTGCCAAAGCAGTTTGATTCAGTAAGTGAGCTCCAGAGCTCGGTAGTGGGAGGTTAATTTGTAGTCTCAGTAGTCCCAGTAAAGACAAAGCAGGTCAGGCAATTGCCTGATAGCTGGGGGTTGAGGCAGGGCAGTCACCACAGCAGTTACAGTGGAGAAGTATTGTACAGTGCAAAGATGTTGCTGTGATGGATCCTGATGAACATTTTCAGGAATTTCTGTCAGGCACTGAGCATCCATGCTGCTTATCAGATTCAAAGAAATTGGAGGTGGGTCTAGAGCATTCCTAGAGCATCCTGCACAATCCAGCATTTCCACTCTCCCTCAGCAGTGGAGGAGTTCCTGCTGACTCTGGCATCAACAGGAGAGGGATTCAAAGCACACTTCTGCTGCCAGAACTCTCAGAGCAGAAGCTCTTTACCACAAAAAAAACCAGTGCATTTATGAGTTGAAATGCAATACCTGTCATTTTCCTGTTAAAACTTCCTTACACATATAAAGCTTTGCTTCTTGGCTTGCATACAGTTGTCCTGTCCTGACCAAGCTGGATATCGAGCTGCCTGTTCTCTAATAAAGCCCAGGACCATCCACACAGTTGGAGACTTTATGCCAAATTCTTTTGATGAGTTTTTTTCACTAGGCATTTCATGTACACACAGAGAACAATGACCAGCAGACATCTTACATTAATTCATTTATCCTAAACTGGTGCAAAGAATTGAAGAATATGCTTTTAGAAGGTGACCAATATATCTTTTTCCTGTTGAAACTGTTTTTTAAATTTGGCTTCCCTTAGACAGCAGAGAAAGTAGAGGAACGTGCGGGGTTTATGAATTGTCACTAGCAACCTTGTGTTTAATCTTTTTAGCTAGACTTTCAAATTTGAAAATAACATCTGCTCCTTCCCTCTTTCTCAGTAAGACTTTTAGAAAGAGATTAGATGCAACCATTTTCTAAAATCCCAATATAATGGAACAGCTGAAAGAGAAGCTTAAAAGAAGGCAACTGAAAAAGAAATATATTCCCCACCATGATTATAACTCATAGCTATGTGTAGTGAGAACTCTAACAAGCTAATTTGTCTGGTTTTGGTTTTCAGTCACAGATGAACTAGCAGCCTCTCATTTAAGTTACTGCATGGAACCACTATGAGCTTAAGAAGCATTAGTCATTTTAATTGCATTCAAAGGGTTGTGCTTTTTAAAATGTAAGGAATATCCCTTCCCTTAAGAAAGGAACATATCCTGCATAGCAAGGATTAGCAGAGAGCCAGAAAAATATGTGTTAGCTAAAAATTGATTACATAGGCTCATTGAGGTTGGGCAAGGATCCTTCTGTGTCATCAGTTCCATTCCACTGCACCAGCACCCAAATGATGATAACAATCAGATTGTGGGATGAAAGAAAGTATAATTTCAGAAAGGAAGAAACTAAAATTATCTCAGTGTATATGTATGAAATTAAGGACCTTGAACTGTTCTGATCTCTCTCTCTCTACTGTAGAAAACACAAGCAAGGTTTGCATTATTTTTGCCAACTTTCTCTTTAATACCCTCAGTGTGATATCCGTTGATACACATTTTAATTCTAAATATTTGATGTTTCTTTTCTCACTGTTTATTTTAAGAATATTACTAAAAGTCCTTCAGGAAGTAGTTATCAGCAGATTATGTGCGATTTAGCAACCATGCTTTTGCCACATAGCAAAGAAGTTAATATAGGGCCTTCAGTTTGTCTGCTTCATTAAGGCCTGTAGAAGTTAATGAAAGCTTCTAATTGTGGAAATATGCTTCTATTCAAGGGGAGCCATACCACAAGGAAGAAACTGTTCACAACAGGCTTCCTTTTTCAAGAGCTCACTCAAGTTTGTTGTAGTTTTTACACTGCTTCCATTTGGCATTGGGTCAGGCCTCTTCAATGGCGAGTTTGAAACCCTCATATATAGGAGAATATTCTATGCAATAGTGATTCAAAGAAATTACCATGCTACAGTGGAGCATAGCAGAAAATTTTGCTGTAGTAGGAATTCTAGTCTTTCATTTTGGTTTTGACCTAGAAATTATCTGACATGCTATAGAGAGGTAAATTGTTACCATTCTTTGATGGTATATATAATTTGAAATAAGCTCAAGCAGCTGGTTTTCAGTATGCTTTCTATTTTTCTTTTTTTAAATTAGTCTCATTATCCCTTACTCCAGTGCTATCACTATAGACTTCATAGGAAGGCAGAGATTATCTTAAAAAAAAATTGAACTGCATTATCCTTAATTCACTGGCAATGGGTTATTCATTTCTCAGAGTCTGATAAAGCATGGGAGGGTGTTACCTTTAATTCAACATATATTTAAGTCTATATAAATATCTTGTTTTCCTGCAGATAGAAAACTGATTAGACACAGTTATATGGCAATAAACCCCAGACTCTTACAATGTAGGATATGTCATTTCCCAAAGACCCAAAGGATAACAGCTTCATTCACAGGAAGCATTTTTAGGACATCACTGTGTAAGGTCACAGGGAAAGAGTCTTTGACTTCCTTCCCAAAGAGCTCCTGAAAAAAATATTTGTGCACAACTTGGGTCAAAGATGTCCAGACTGTTAAATGGAAGGACAGAACAAAACAGTGAATTTCTGAGGCCAGAAAATTTCTGTGAAATAGTGCTATGTTCCATGTTATGGAACTTATGATGGTTTTGTTTGTGTGTTTGTGTTTGTTTTTGTTTGTTTGGGTTTTTGTGGGGGGAGAGGGGAGTTTATGTTTTTGGGTTTGTTTGGGTTTGGGGTTTTGTTTGTTTGTTTAAATTATGTGGTTTTTACTCGTTTAGAAACTTCAAGATGGTGTGATTTTTTCTGCTACCCACATCTATCACTAGCTACTGTTTCTAATTCTTAGTAGTTCTGTCACCTTTCCTATTAGACTATAACATTTTAGGGAAGAGGATTATGGTCTTCATTCTACAGAGATAATTTTGTGTACACGCATGAGAGTATATAGACATATGTGTGAAGAAATTTCTTTTCAGACCTCCTGGGGGCAATGTTTGGCTCTCTTTACAGGCTTTGAGGATATGTTCTCTGTGGTGTCTGCTCTGTTATAGTCTGGGTAATACTGGTAGAGATCCCAGAAGCTGTTTATGTGAGAGGTTACCAATTCATTTACACAAGCTGTTATTCTCCCAACCAGCTTCATAGTTCTCTGCTACAGAAAAATGGGATTTGTTTTGCTTTCCCTTGGGCCTCATGACATAGGTCAAGATTTTCCATGGACAAATACAATCAGCACTGGTATCATTTCATAACTCAAAATGGCTCATATATCCACAGAAATATTCCATTAGTGACAGATAAATTTACGTCAGAAATCTCTTTTTATAAAACCCATAGACAAAATATTCTTGAAGTCATCTCCTTTTATATGCATGGTAATAGCCATTTTGCCTAGAGGTGCATTCGGAATTATTAAATTCTCAATTTAAAATTTAATAAAAACATAGCTTATTGATCTCACTCTTCTTTCCTCACTAAGTCACTGGTCCTATAGAAAGAGGAAAAATTCTGCACATTTCTAAACATAAAAATTATACTATATATTAAAAATTATACTATATATTAAAATAAAAATATTTTATTTTCCCATCATTTTATATACTACACTTTTTCACCGAAAAGAAAGTAATTTTTAATTTAAAAAAAAATTAAATATCATTTCCAATTCGTACCGCTTTTAGTAATGGGCTGGTTATTCTAAATAACAGAACCAGGATCATATTCTGCCTTATGGCATGTAAAGGCAAACATGAGGGTTGGAAACCACAGCCTTAGTGTTCTCTTTTCAGTCCACTAGTCCCAAGCACAAATATGGCTATCCATTAAAATAAAAGTAGTTCAGCAAGAGTAATTAGAAGATAGTAATTAGGATCAAGGTCTTGTGACAGGCATATTCTATAAATAACAGCAAACAGAAATAAAAAATGTATGGCATCATTAAAAAAATCTATTGCTAAATTATGTCCAGCACCTGTGGAAGACAGCAGTCAGCACCCAGCCTATAAATTTGACATTTTTTGTTCACATAAGCCAGTCTCAGTTCTTGCAGACTTGCTTCTGAGCTTTGCCATTACCTCACTGAGGATTTGTGCTCACTGCTGTGTTTGTGTTTGTGTAGCAGTGGAAATTTTTTTTTTTCAGCAAGTATGAGAAGAAAACCTGCATGTTTTTCAATTTTGAAAATATTATCCTTGGCAATGAAACTGATAAACTGAGTGGCTAAAAATGGTACTTTCTAGGGTATATTTCTTGGTTTATACCTGAAATAGGACACCAAACTCAAGTACAATAAATCTCTCAGGCGACAAAATTAGCAGAGTAGCATGAACTCTGCCAATTAACCATGAGAAAGCTCTCATTAATCTAGATTTTTGCAGTTATGGAGTGATACGAATAATTTATTGCACATGTTACTGATTTGATACCATGGAATGGTTATGTGCACCTTTGTTACTTTTGCAGGGTTCCTGGAGAAATACTGTAGTCACTGGAAGAGCAGTTGTTTTTTAGTCTTCAGAGTGTTTGCCTGAGTTTTCATCAGCTTCAAACCACAGTGCCCAAAGCTGAAAGGCCAATACAGGACAATCAACAAAGTCAATTGGATGTGTAATGGAAGTTTCCAACACTGGGATCATTGTACTTCACACACAGCTGAGACCCAGCAAAAGTAGGTATATGGGAATTGCCCCACTGTTTTACAGGTGGAACTTCCTTTTCCAAAAGAAAACTTTTATTTCAATGAGGACCTACTTTTGGAACTGCAAAGCTCACATATGATTATCTGGGACCTTTGGATAAATACTAAGGATATACAGTAATATATCTTTCAGTCTGTGGGAAAGCACAAAGCCAGAGAGGTCCTCTATGATTTCACAGTCTTATTGACCTGTTTGGAACATTCTGTTACAACTTCCTCCTTTTTCTGTTACCTCTTCCACAAAATCAACAGTGCCTGATGATTAGGGAATAGCAACCTGTTGCTGTTTTTCTTTTTAAAAGACTGACTTATTAAGGAAGTTTGAAAATGCTTTCTGTGTTGAGCTGTCAATCAAAATAAACAAAGGAATATCTTGTTAGCAGATTCTGACGGGACTTAGATATGAGGTTTGAGCTATTCGTGATATAGAAACTAAGGTTATACCACAGAAAAAATATCAGTCAAGAGAATCCAGTGGCAAAAAATATAAGTGTTTATGGGTTTCAGCTTGCTTTAAGCAGCTGCTAAGCATGAGTTTAGAGTTCTAGAGCTTTGGTGTCAGGTGCTGAATATCTGACCATTTATCTATCTAGCTCACACAATAGTACTTCAAAGTATTTTCATTGAGGGCAGTGGACAGAAAAGCGATGTAAGCCAGAAGAAACAAATAAAAAGAAAAATTACTGGAGAAGATTGTTTCATGCTTCACCCACTATTACATCTGATTCTTCCTGATAAATATTGTAAAATTTTGCAAGTAGCTTCATTTTTCAGTTACCATTAGGAAGTCTTACATTCAGCTGAAATAAAAATCTTCATATGAAACAATTCTGTCTATAAAAATGTTTTAGTAGTGGAAATTAATTTCTGAGCAGACCTGTAACATGCAATTGATGTAACATTTCTGTTCTAAGTTATTGGTTTATAGTCCAAGATGTTAGTGACAGCTGTTCATTAGCCTACTCTCCTCTCTCAATCTCGTTTTCCAGTGGAGAGGCACCCATAGCAGAACCATCAGTCTTGATAAGCAGCTGTTTTTGCATCAGCCTGGAGACTAAACTAACCTCCCATAAACTGAGAAAGCCTTTTAGCATCATGTATTTCATGCTGTGCCTGTGCTGTGCCTGTAGAGATAAAGAAATTATGTCTGTCTCTTTTGCTGCCATATCTACTTTCATTCACAAGCACTAAGCTTGTCTGAGCACAAGAATAATACGATGGAAAAGTTAAATCTTCCAAAAAGATTTTTTATTGTTTAGCTTGGGTTTACCAAAGCCCATTCAGTCACTGTAGGATACGTCATTCCTTACTAAGCATCTATCCAGTGTTTTGGTGTAACCACCTTTCAAAATCCCTCCTGAACTCTTCAACCTGATTAAATCCCATGACACTTACAGCTTTGTCACTGATCACAAGCACATTAGCACTGACACTGCCAAAGATATGGCTATAGCCTAAAAAATCTGAAGGAAAACAGGTTTCCCATATCTCTTGCTCTAGTGATGTAAGCATGGTTTATTCCTACAGAGCACAACCAAGTGAAATAATGCCTTTTTAGTTAATGGTTGGACAACTAGACATGAAAGAGTCTGAATCACCATCTCCCTTGGCTTCTAGCCACTACAGTCTGGGACATTTACAGATGGAAGGCTTTTGATCCTTCCAGCTAAAGCTGTTCTATTTTGTCAAATTAAATCCTGGAAGCATGCAAATGCAAAGGATCAGAAGATCCACAGGGATCTAGTGCAACCCTGGTGCCCTGAGGCAGAAATTCCTACAGCCAGGACACCAAATATTAAAAAAAAAATATTTAATTTCTTGGTTTTTAACAAGTGCAATGAATGAGACCCTCCGTATGTGATAGATCTTGGTATTTTAATGAAATACTCCTTCTATTATGAAAATATACAGTACAAATTATTTTCCTTTCCCCTGCAGATAAGAGGAGCCATCCTCTTCGGAAAAAACTTTCACACTGTCAAGCCTATCATATCTGCCCTACTCTGTTCTAGACTAAACAAACATTGCTCCTTCCACAAAGTTCATATTTTCTAAACTTCCTACCAGTTTTATTGTCCCTCTTTGTACTCTAATTTGTCAACATGTTTCTTGTGTTGAGTTGTTCCTAAACTGGATACAGTTCCAAGATCTCGCTGGACAGAGAATAAATTTGTCTCTGTTGTCCATGACACTTCTACTGATTTGAAGCTTGCCATTTTTGTACTACAGCCAAAATGGTTATTAATGTCTGACTTATCACTCATCACAATCCCCCATCCACCTCTGTTACCCAGTCAGCTATTCCACATCCCATATCTATTTTCCATAAAACAGGCCTTTAGCAGAAGCTTCCTTTCTTAAAGAGATTTGAATTCTGATCCTGCCCTCAGTAGTGCATTTAGCCCCTTCCAGTTTGCCATTAAAGGCAAATTATATATATCCAGATTTCTTCAAAAGAAGGTTGATATTTGAAATCCTTTCCATTTTAATAGTGTTAAGTCCCAGCTGCTTGTTTTCATATTCTTTATAAATCACATATTTACATCATGTATTCCTCTACAAGAGGATATATGAAGTGACACTGTTTTACAAAATTTGTCATTTATGACTTCACCTTAATCCACTGTGCCATTATTATCCTGGGAAACTCTGACTTGTGAGCTCAAAGATACTTTACCATCATCTTGGTACTTCCTACTGCCCATTTTATGCCACTTCACATATTATGCCTTTATTTTATTAAATCTCACTTCTGAAATCCTGGGCTGCTACAGGTTTCTCAAAGTATAAGGACAATGGCAATCCAAGAATTGCAAAATTGTTGTCAAATCTAAACTCCAGAGACTTTGTGCTTTTCTGCTGGGCTCCCTATAATAATAAAGAATTCCATCCAAGAGTAGGCTCTTGGGATTGAACCAAATTTATATGTTCTTTGGAAAAGGATGTGTAAAATAAATTTGTTACAAGATCTTTTCTTTTAATGAGTTCAATTATAAATAAATAAACCTGTTTCTAAGTCATGATTTAAACCTCTGCAATAATGAAAATTTATTTGCATGGTGCTCTATTCCAGAGATTTTATTAGTTTGTTTTCATTCATGAAAGATGAATTTAAAGAATGAACATGATTTTAATGTGCAGAAGAGTGTGAACCAAGTGAAAAATTATACTTAACTCCACCCAGCAGAGAGCTACACCTCCCCTTAGTAGACTGAGAATTTTAAAGGAAGAAAATAGCTTCAGCATGGTTTTCAATATTCTCTAAAGTTGGATGAATTTAACCCATTTTGTTTTCCATCATTTACTCAGAAGTATTGACTCAAGATATGGATTATTTCAAACACTGATATTCCACCATACCCAGTAATAAAGGACACAGAAACTAAACATGATAGTAAAAATTAACAGATTCTTCCTTCTTATGCCTGAATTCAGACATTTTCCAAGATTGTGAACATATCTGAGACATTTATACTCTGCTCACTGACCTTATGGATCTGGGGAACTCAAAGGTTATAACTTTGGTACTTTATTCCATGAAGTCTAACAAGTAATTATCTTTGTTTTATATGTCTTCCATAGTGTCCCAATTCTCCTTGTATCATATGAAAATAAATTATTCAGTCAACTTAAGCAAAATAAAAATAGGGCTAATGTCTTAACATGAATTGTATGTTTGCGAAAACTTTAAAGCTTGAAGAACTTCTGATCTGCAATAAAGTACTAAAGGTATCTAATAAAGGGAAAATAGGCAGATTATACAAAATTTCAATTCTGCAATCTTCCATCATTTCGTAATTCTTTTGGTACTTTCTTGATACATGTAATTTTTACCGAGGAGTTCATATGGGAATGTAGCTAATCAATTCTTGAATTTTATTGACATGCACATCTTCAGTTACTAATTTGAGTCTCTTTGCTTAAACTGTGTTACTGGTAGTTCAGGAGTGAGTTTAATGGCTTTAGTTGCTATCCATAACTAATCAATACAATGACAAAAATACCACTTTTGAAGATGCAATGAAGATATTAAAAATTCATTGCTGTCCTGTTCTTGTCCAATGCACAGATTTTTTTTTNTTTTTTTTTTTTTTTGTTCTCTGAAAGAGCTGGTTGCATACTTTATTCTAGAGATTATGGTTGGTGTGCTAAAAAAGAGGAAGTGTCACAAGTGTCATGAGACTGGTTCTGCTATGTTGGAATACTCCAAACTACTTTGACCATAGTGGAGAATATCCCATACTCATTGAAACTTTAATTAAAGCCTAGGTGCATATTTAGTTAGATCTTTCCAGAGTACTTTAGATTAGCTGAGTGATATTGAAAATACATGTGCTTGGCTAATCAAAACTTTTATATTAAGGTGTTTCAGCTTTAAGTTACAACTTCTGAAATTACAAAAGAATGAGGGAAAATATGGCTTGATACAACTTTTGAGAAATAAAAATCATTCAGTTTCCCTTGTATTTCCCTGTATTTCAGGAAAACTGAAAGCTGAGTTTTAAAATTTTCTGACTCCCCAGTATTGAAAATGAAATGAAGAATAAAATTATCCTCTCACTGATAGTCTCTCATGCAGTCTAATTGATAGACCAACTGTGGAAGGTTTTTGCACAAGATGACAAATTAAGAAAGAATCCAAGCAGAAACTGTCAAACTCATATTCCAGTAAAATCATGCAAACTTTGTGGAAGTGTAAATAAAGCAGACAGTAACTTGCCTTAGGAATTGTGGGATGGGAGAAGACTCTAATTACAGAAATATGAATCACCCAATAAAGAATAATGGATTTTTTTCAGAAGAGAAAAAAGCTGTAAGGTCTTGAACTATAGGGAGAGTGAGAGACTGTTCTTGTGATCTTCTTCCAAAATCAGACCTCTCTAACTGGTCTTATAAACCAAATCCTGTTAAATGTGTCCCCCTCTGCAGCCCTTTCCAGTCGAACCTTTAATATTTTGTAGAGCAGTAAAGGAGCGGGGAAGGTCACTGAAAGGACAAACAAGAAGGATGTGTAGGAATATGCCAAAACTTTTACATCCTGTGGAGAAGCGCTCCTCACGGTATAGTGCAAACACAACGCTGAGGAAATCTCTCCCGTTCCTCCCTGCCCACGTAACCCACTTCTCCAGACTCTCACACGGGAAAACACACACCAGAGCTGCTCCCACACGGGAGGAAGATCCAGTCTCTCAGCCCACATTCACTGTTTCCATGATTCCATTCAACTTGCTCCCTTCTGCAGGACCCCAGCATTCAGCTTTTATCTCTCATGGCAAGGGAATGTTGTGCTAGATATAGACCTTTAACCAATCTCTAATTCTTAATTTGACCCAGATCTAGGGCTTTATTTTAATGGAGCTTGGCTGATTTATGTGAACTGAGAATGTGGCTTATTGTCCAAATCAGAATTCCATGTCTCAGCAACTGAGTAAAATAAAACCTTAACTTGTGAACACAGAGGTCCAAAGGCAGCAATATAAATATTTTTAAATGCTCAAAGTTTATATTAGATTTAACTTGCTATAAACCATATCCAGCATATTTAATACAGGATTAGTTTATAAAAAAAAATTTAAAAATAGAACACAGTTCAGAAAAGATCAACAAATACATTTGGGTAAGGCAGGTATAGATTTTAAAGTAAAGTTGATGAACATTAAAAAAGCAGCTTGCAAAACTGCAGATATTTGCACATTAACAAAGAATAAAACCATAGAGAAACATGCTCAGTGCACTGCTTTTAAATTTTACCCCCTGCTAATTAGAAAGAATGTGACTAACCAAAAGCAGCAAAGAATTCTGGATCCATATAATTGCTGTGAGTATGGGAGACTGGACATTATGTAGCAGTATCTTCAAAAGTTTTTCCTGCAGCATTTTTTTTTCATTTTGAGCAGAGGATAAGCCTTGTTCATACTTCTCACAGCTCTTCTCTTACTTTCCCTTGAAAGTCTTTTAGGTTTCTTTGCTTCACCCTTTTCAGGACACAGAGTGTGCACATGGTAGAACCTGCTCGCCCCTGCAAGGTGCAAGTAGATGAAGCTTGCTCCGTAGGCACAGAATTTTGGTAGCATGCTTCAAAACATCTTTCCTACGCAATTTAAAAATTTTTAAAAGCTTATGACAGGAATAATTTTTGATAGTAGAAAGTACACTGTTAGAAAAAACCTCCACTTTCCGGGCAAAGCATTGTTCCTGGTCACTAAATCTTAATAGTGAACAGGTAGCCAGACTTTGCTTGGTCTAAAATAAACATTGACCAATTAGTACACTTTTCTCCAGACTCATTCTTAGAAATAGGATTGATTTTTTTCCAACATTAACTGGTATGTGGCAGATACCCAGGAACCAGCAAGAGTGATGAAAAGCCTGGCAGACATAAAAGTAAAAACAATGTCTAAAAAAGGAAAGCAATAGAGCAAACATAATTAGCAAAAGATGCAATAAGAACAACTTTTCTCTGATTTAGTAGGAAAGTGTGTCATCTTTTTAATGATCTAGAAAGTCACAGATGCAACTTTATACACATTAATCAACTGGTAGGTAGAAAAAAGAAATATGTAACAGCAAAGTGAAGCTACACAAAATTTCCACTGTGAAAGAAGGAAAATATGTCAGAAACAAAACCATCAATTAAAACTCATTAATACAGGACAGATTTTTGTGCTAATATGCTTTTGGATATATACTTCAATTTTCTTGAAATTTCTTGTAATTGCAAATATTTCAAGATTTTAAGAAACATGTAGTTATCAATAAGTTAAAATATATGGGATATCTTGAGTAATAAAAAAAAAATAATAATAATCTAATTATCATTATTTCATGCTGAATAACTTATTTACTCAGCTGTATGTTTGCATGTAAGACTGCTGTTATCTCTGGTATGCAGGAAGAACAGAAAAAAGAACATTTATACAGTGTATAATTGACAGACCTACAGCAGAGCATAAAAGAAAATAGTTTTCAGATTACTTAGTAAGCAATTTACGTGTTTTGTCTTGACTTCAATTCATCAGTACCAGAATGCATGATTTTATCCATGTCTTTATACAACATAAATCTTGAGCAACATGAGACAAAGATTCAAAATTTAAAGGAATTTGCAGTGCATATCACTTCAATCTACCTAGGAAAAAGCTACAGATTTATGCCAAGAATCAAAAAGTCAAGAAGAAATAGTTTCTAGGGAGCAGCTTCATGGATAGTGTGGATCTATTTATTTAACTATCCTGTGTCTCTACATTTGGGTGTTTCTGTATGCTTAGTACTAATTTTACAGGAAGTTCCACCTAAATATGAGGAAAAACTCCTTTACTGTGAAGGTGACAGAGCACTGGAATAGGCTGCTCAGAGGGGATGTGGAGTCTCCCTTGCTGGAGACATGCAAGAACTGTCTGGACACAGGCCTGTGCAATGCAGGGAGGTTGGGCCAGATGCCCCATGTCCAACCTCACCCACTCTGTGATTATGTGAACATCAGCTCTGAAAGCAGCAGACAAATCCTGAGTACATTTTACATTTATGCTCAGAAATATAAGTCTAAATTAAGAAGGGAAGACTAAGAAGGCATCTGATCAATGCACACAAAAATTTCAAAGGCAGGTGCCAAGAGGATGGTGCCAACTCTTTTCAGTGATGCCCAGTGATAGGATGAGGAACAGTGGACACAAAATACAGCACAAGAAGTTCCTTCTCAACATGAGGAAGAACTTCTTTACACTGAGGATGGCAGAGCACTGGAACAGCTGCCCAGGGAGGTCACAGAGTCTCCTTCTCTGGAGACATTCCAAACCAAGACATGTTCCTGTGTAACCTGCTCTAGGTGACCCTGTCTTGGCAGGGGGTTGGACTGGATGATCTCTAGAGCTCCCTTCCAACCCTAGCAATTCTGTGATTCTCTGAATTGGGAGTGAAATTGCCTCAACAAACAATAGGTTTTTCAAGGCTGAAGGTATTTTATAAAGGAATGTAGACTAAAAGTGATTCATTTACACTTGAATTTCAAAGAAATACAGATGCTTTGCTGCATTGCCACTGAAGAATGGTTTATCTGGATTTTGAAGGCTTTGTATGTTTTTATATGGATAAGAATTGCTAAAGAGAAATTATAGAAAAATAGAAGATAACTTGGGGGATTGGTGTATCCTTTGACCTAGGTCCCAAATTCTTCTAAAAACACCCACCCCCAACCATTCATGACCAAAGGTCAAAGTGTACAAGAACTCCAGAAAAGGAGCCAACACTAGGGTTCACATGCAGTTTCAGTCACTTCTCAGGTGTTCTTTTGCACCTCTTAATACCCACATGCTCTTGCTCTCTTGTTTTTTGATATCACAAAAAGCACACTGCTATACTGGCACTGGGTTAAATCTTCTTCAGGGAGAGAAAGAAACAGCTGTGTTGCATCTCAAACATGCACCCATGGCATATATTAGCAAAGGCGGGCACACAAAAATGCATCTTTGTCTTAAGCAAAATATAAACAGGAGGATAATAGTCCATGATTCTTTGTAAAGTCTTTCCCCATCTTGGGAATGGATTGGATCCTGAGAAGTTTCTCTCTCCCTCAGTGTATAACCTGACTGATAGAACACAAGTATCTAATACCAGCCCACAGCATTAAATACACTTCAGGAAAGATTCAGAAAGAACCAGTGTTATTTTTAGAAAAGCAAAAATGTTCCATTTATTATGCTCATTCCAACTTCCAAAAAAATTAGATATTTTCCATGCAATAGTGAAATTCCCTTCTGTTGACTTGGCAAAGAAAGGCTACTTTGAACAGATTTTGTACATCTGCTACATCAGGAAAAACACCTGCTGACAATTTTTGAGTTTCCGAGCACATAACTCTCTAGAGTAATTCAGCATCTAAATGGCATACAAATTTCATAATATTGTAAGTCAGAGTAATTGTGTTTAACTTGCCTTTTCATGGAAAGATCGAATCCATTTAGTGTGTCAGCGCAAAGGCAACTTAACCTGTTGACTTGAACACTTAATCACTTAACCACTGATTAAAATGCCAGAGAAAGATAGATATTTGCAAAATTAAACATTTTTCTTAACTTTATTATCTGAAATGGCCAAATGAAGCCAGCAAAGCATTAGGAGCAAAATATTTAGAGGAACATTTCCTGAGCATTCAGCGAAGAATAACACCAGCCAGCCAATTTGTATTAACTGGGAAAACAGCTACTAACTGGTAATATCTTTGGTACAGCTTCAGAAGAAGTTCTTAGTTCTTTAGGTTAAGTGTTTTGAATGTCACTGGCTAGAGTACTGTAGCACCAGGGTCATACAAAGAATTCATGGAGCATTTCTCTTGGCAAAACAGTAGACAGCAAAAGTCGACCACTTAAAAATAATACCAGGAGTTGTGAGCCTGTGCCTGTATCCAACCTCATTCAGTAGGTTTCTTCTCTACCACAGTACTCCGCACTTGTGCCTCAGTTTTCCTGTTACAAAATAAATCTGCATAGTACCTCTGAGCAGCCAACTTTCTCTAGATTGTTTGTGGATAGGTCAGTTAAAGGCATTTCCAAGTAGCTTAGAATTATTATCTTCAGTTCTTTTTACTCCTTGCAATTTACTTTTGCTTTCTTAGAGTGTATTTCCTTTGCAATAGATGCTGACTGATGAAAACTCTGTTTTGCTTGCCCTGGTAAAGGGTCTTGAAGAGTTTTAGCTCTTCCGTATTTCGTTGAGGGTTTGAGTGGGTCGTGGGGTTGTTAGGGTTGGTTTTTTTGGTTTGTTTTAAGAAATTTTAGCTGGACGGGAAGGGTAATGGAGAAAGTGGGATACTTCTTTTGCAAGTTCGGGGATTCTTTGTTAAGCGGGCGGGCGGGCAGGCAGGCAGTGATGCGAAGCTAGACATTGCCACCCCGTGGCCAGAGGCGCTCGGCTGGGCCCCCGAAACGTGGCGTGCTCAGGCCAAATTGGAGATTCAGGGTCCTGGAAAAGCCAGCGTGAAAGGGGGCTCGATTGCCCCAAGCAGGCCAAAGTTGCAAAAATGGGGACACGTGGCCCTGCAGTCTGTTACTCCAGAGTGAACTGCTTATGCATGAGAGGGGACAGGACTGCCCTGCCTTCCACAGACGCACATAGAATATGCAGAGTTTGGAGTGTCTTTTTATTGAACCAGGACAGAGGCCTGAACTGCCTGAGTGCAGTAGTCTGTATTTTCCTCTTTGGAAACAGGAGCTTCTACAGGAGGACATCCTTTCCAGTAATTAAGTATTTTGTACCATGGTACCATCACTACAATTTCCTTCTCAGCCATCCCCTTTTAAAAATGAAGGGGTAATACTTGGGAATGAGTCATTCCTGGATGAGAAAGCACCACAAGTATCTGGCTCTATATCTGACAAGGTTCTAGACATGGAGCTGCTCACAGGCACCAGTTCATGCCAGTTCAGGAAGCAGAACATTGTTATTTCAAATCAAGCAGAAATACCTACTCTGTGTCAGTTCCTGCTGAGCTTTTAACAGCTCAGCAGTGCTTTTTGGCTCATTAGGAGTATCAAAATTTGCTACTGATCAGCTACATAACTCATTCTGAGTGGAAGCCCTCTGAACCTTCATGTGCTTCCTATGTCTGTTTTTCATTTATCTTTCAGATATCCCGTTCCTCACTGTCTTTTCTAACAAACAGACTCTGCAGAGGTATGATTTTATACCCTGTCTAGGAGGTATCTAGACTCCATGCTGTTCAGCTGTTTTGCTTCATTATGCTGGAAGAATGTTCTATCAGTTATCTGGCCAAAATTGATCGTTTACATAAGAGCTGTGGGAAGACAGTTTTATAATAATCAGATTTCCATTCAATAAAGACTTGCACCAGGAAGCTCATCAGGTAAGATTCATCTCTCACACCTCTGGAATTCTACATTGCAGGCCATTGCAGAATGGTCTACATTGCAGGCCAGTCTCTGATGCTAAGGAGACTAGGGCCACCTAACAGGTATCTCCTGCAGGGAAGATGAATCCTACCACTCTGTACTGGATGAATAGGACTTATCAGTGTAATCCTTTTATCCAAATTCACAGAAGTTGTAATGTCAGATTTGCTGTTCAAGTGCATTAATTGTATTCATTATCTCAGAATCAGAAAATGATGTTGTGTTCCCTGGAGAAAAATATGTATTTAAAGCTCTAACAGGTTTTGAAGCAGCTTTTAAAAATTAAACACGCCATTTATATATGTAATAGGAATGCAGTTCTTTGAAATCCTCCGCCTGTGATGTATTTTAACCACATGCAGTAGCAAAACAGAATTCCCATATCACCAGAGCAAGGAGAGAATTCAGATCCTGCTTTTCCAAAAATCAGATACAGTTTTATATATTGCTCTACTGGCTTCAAGGGAATGGTGAAGAAATTCCATGTACTATACACTGCTTAAGGACAATTTAACACTAAAGGGTAAATTAACAACATAGAATTAGATTGCTATGAAAGCAAAAATTCTGTAGAATCAAGGCACCAAGAATCAAGCTGTGCAAGAAAGAAGATAGGCCTTATCAGCAGAACTGAATTCCAGATAAAGTGCAGCTTCCCTTCCAGAATACAGACAGCCTATGATTTCAGGAATCAGAATCAGCAAGAGGTTATAAATTTAGCTAGTCTGAAAACCAAATGAAATGGAAAGTAGAATGTCAAGCACTGAAAAGCAAGTTAACGAAAAGAGAGCAACATCCACAATTTTCACATCTCTGAAGAGATCATACAGGACTTTTGTTGAGTTTTCAGGTTTCAAGACAATGAAGAGCATGTGGGATAATTAATTTCCCATGCTTAATGGGACAATATGACACTATCATGAATCTGTCATCAAGTCATTCCTAAGACACCATTACACTAAAACATTCAAATTTACAGTGTCAGAAGAGAAAACAAACAAACAAAATGCTTATTACCTAAAGAACCTTCTAGAAATAGCAAACACAAAGTGTTTAATCTCAAAGACACAGCACTGAAATGCCACTTCACTTTCTGGACCTTGAGCTAAGAGCAGGACCACAATGAGTTAATTTGACTCCCTCAGTCATCACACTGCTTCAAGGTAATTAAAAGGTCACAGTTATCAGGATAGTGGCAATTATCTGTTATATAGACCATGGGAAGAGAAAGGAACAAGATGCACTTCCCCTTCCCCTGGAGAGTATCTCAATTACATCTAGATCTATATATATAGACATATATATATTTAATATACATATAATACATATATATATTCTCTCCCTGTAGGAAATAAGTAAAACTGACAAAGAATTCTGAAGGTCAAAAAGACAACAAAAATCAGATACCTGAATGTATATATATAGAAAGAATTCAGAGCATGCTCTGAATGACAGATTTTTAGGAAAAGAAAGATTCTTAGGCAAAAAACCAAGGCAGTGAGATTACATAGCTATAGAGTTATGAAAAAAAATTAAGCAGTGTTTTTTACCTTTCCCCAGACTTGACACTATAAACAAACATAATAGGTAGCCAACAGCCCCATCTGGTTTCTGAGACTGTATGTGCAACTTCCAAAAACATCCATACTTCCATTCTTTGTATAATCCCTTAAATATAAAATAAATCAGCAGGTTCTGTAGAGAGTTCTTGAGAGAATGAAAAGGCATAATCTCAAAATGAATCTGAATATGATCTAATATGTCATTTTGACCCTATCTTCAGTATGAAAATGTTCTGAGGCACAAAGATTTAGAAGTATCAAAATTAACAATCTGGATTTTTTTTTGTAACTACAGTGAAATAATACATTTTTCTGAATAATATTTGGTTCTATGTAACAAAGTAGGAAAAGCTATAATAAGTCATTGCAGGCAATAGTGACAGTTCTGACAAAGGCACTTAAACAAATCATCTTTGAAATAGGGAAGGAGAGCCTTCACATGACCACTGAAATCCACAAAACTACTCCTCACATGTTAGGAGAGCCTTCAGTTCTACAAACCAGTCAGTTCTTATTATAATACGTATGTAAGTTCTTTTGATTTAGAAGATAAAGTTTAACTAGTGCCCATAAGTAGTGCAGAAGATGAATTTGACAGAAAATGAGGAGTGGTGTCTGGGGAACTGGGTCAAACCTACTCTCAAGCCCATCTAACATGTTTGTGCAGATGCACTTACTTGATGTCAAAAAAAGTAATAAAGCTAGGCCAGGCAAAGGAAGCCACAATTTATATTGAGTGGTTTTTCTTCTGTAACACTTTATTAAATATTTTTCATTGCATTTGTGCATTAATCATTTTCCAATATCCATCAAGTCACAAAGATACAGCAAAGAAAACTGTAGTTTAAAAGAGACTGTTTTTTGTTTTAGTTCACAGACTGATCCTTAAACAACAAGTACAAGACTGTCTATCTTAAAGACAATGAAATGTAGTTCACAGTCATATAAACTGGTAATTTAGTCTGGGATGAGGAGGTCCACCTTACAGCACACAGATAATGAGTCACTGAATGCAGCCTGCATCCTCCTGCAAAGCCAGTTCATGTTTCCTTAGGTACTTCTGCAGTACTTAGGCTGCATTTTCCAGAAATGCTTATGGATTCTTGTAACACTGATCAGGGGCTAAATTTATTCTCCTTACATTCAGCTCTGTTGCAAAGGTTCTTGCCTTCTGGTAGAAGAAGAGAGACATTTCCCGGTCCACGAGGAAGTTATGGTAGATCACAGCAAGTCTGGTGTAAATCTTCAGTTGAGCTCTTTTATTGCCCAGGTCCATGGCAGCAGCAAGTGCCAAGTGGTAATAGCCAGCTGCATCAAAGGGGTCCTGAAATAAGAGGCTCAAAGATAGTACAACCAGTGCAAGAGGACTGCAGAGCTCAGGTTTGTGAGTATCTAAGAAGAATACTATAGATCCTGAGCTTTTGAGATTTTCCCACTTGACTGTTTACATTCAAAACACACAAAGCCAGAAAACAGCAAAATCTGATTCTATGAAATATTACTCAGTATAAAAATTTGCCACAAAAGTTATTAAAATTTCTTACCTTAAGGTCATAGAATATAATATCTCCTAAGATCGAGTACACCTTGACATAATAGAGTGTTTCCTCCTCAAACTGCAGAGGAGAGGAACAGAGGGACAAGGCCTTTAAGTAGAAGTGCTCAGCTAGTTCACAGTGACCCAAACGGTGATGGATGGCTGCCAGGCGATGGTAAGCTATTCTTTCATTTAGCTGATTTCCTAATGAAATTACATATGAGTCAGGATCAAAACAAAGAGACAAAGTACTCGAATCTATGCTGCTTTTAAAAAATTTCTGTATTGAAATTTCTGACCTTTTACTGAATAAAAGTACATTTGCTTAAGAGATACATGGTCAAAACCTGCCCTTCAAGAAAAATCCTATGGAATTTCTGAATTTCCTTCCATAGGATTTGACAGTGTCTGAGATTTTAAGAAATAACTACATTCATCTCTCATGTATGTATTATAATATATATACATACACACACAGAGTGCATACTTACAAAGAATAAAAATAGATTATTATGAAAGAAAGAAAGTTAATGGGAGTAAAGGCTCCCTTGCCCATCCCAATATATATTTTACATGAAAATTTACAAAAAAAAAAAAACAGACTATTTTCAGACTGATCAAAATAACCTGTCTATGCTTGTACAGAGGGATAAGAAGGTTCTTAATCAGTTGAACAGCTCCCAAACTTGAAGAACAGTCATTTTGAAACAAGACTTATCATTTTTGATTTTTCCTTCTTATGTTGGTTCACAATCAGGGCTGTGGGCAAATCAGAAAGTATATTACACTCAAAGCCTCTTAGCACTATATTATTCATGAGTATTGTATCTTTGCTCTTAAAAGCACGCTCAGTTTGGGTATAAAATTGCAGGTTTGATTCTGTGCTCTACCAAAGGTTTTCCATTTGATCCTAAGTTAGAAGGGGAAGCAATAAATTGCTCATTATTGAATAGAAGCAAAAAATAGCAATTATAGTAGTGTTATGATATCCTGCAAGAAACGATTGAATGCAAGGGAAGAAAACTAAATTTAGAGTTCTGTCATATTTTTAGAGGTATCACTCATAGTCAGCTATAATGGGAATTGAATTGTTCTTACCTAATTTTACACTTAGGATGAGAGCTACTCTCGCATATTCCAGACTTTCCTCATAAGCCTTCAGATTCATCAGCAATTCCACTAATTTATTGCATAATCTGAGTTCAGTGGTTTTGTTGGCGGTCTGAACAGCAAGTGGGAGAGCCCTGTCCTGAAACACACAACATCAGGCTTTGGTAGGGCTGAACCCAAGATGTGCACTGGCTGGCTCTTTCCTTAGAACAGTTCTTGCAACCAAAAGTGGATTTTAAACAGGTGATATCTACTAATACCAAGACAAGTACGCAGTTAAATAGATTATAAACAGTTTGCTGAGAGGTTCAGCTTTTGGTTCAGCATTTGTAGAATACCTTATATGGTGGGAGGTACATAACTATCAATGCAGCAGAAAAACTGCACAAACCCTGTAGAAAGTCACTGCTTTCTCCTTTTCCCAAGTACCGTTGAAAAATATGTCTCCAGCAGCTTCAAACAATTCCATTCCTAAATTTGGATCTCCTGTGCAAAGAGCAGCATCCTGAGCAACCTGAAAAGAAAACAAGGAACAGGGAAGGAAAGAAAGAAATTAAATCTTGTTTACTCCATGGTTAAAAAATCATAAGTATTAGCAATTTAAAGATCTTTTTATTATATCTCCTATTAGAATGATGAGAAAGGCTATATTTGATGTGAACATGCTCCTTTTTTGGTACGCTGTCTTTGATCAGGGCAGTGGCAGGTGCTGAAGAAGAAACAAAAACCTGCTTTCCTTTTTCTGGCAAGTGTATCCTGCTATCTGTCAGCACATGACAGTCTAAAAACAATAGTGTATTTGATAGCTGTCACATAGTAAATTTAAATTAGATCAAACATATCATAGAAATAAATTCAAATTTTAAGTTTGATATTGTTAATTGCAGATTTAAAAGCCTGTGAACTGATTTCTATAAATAAATGCAGGTCTACTATTCTATTCTCACTGATAATTAATGTCTTGTTAGCAAAAAGACAGCATGCAAACCAAGAATACCAGGATCCTCAGTTATTGATAGAGAAAACTGTAATGAAAATGTGCCTTTTGCATAAGGCAAGGTTAAGAATCTTGCTCTGGCTTTGTCTTTAATTTTCAAATGCATTCAGTTAATATAAGTCCTTCTTTCTACTTGAGTACAGAGGTGTGCAAGACGTGCCTCTGCTCTCACAGGTGAAGAGACAACAGCAGTCCAGCTGACTCCATGTCATACTAGGCATGGCCACAGAAGGAAAGATCCAGATGCTTTGGAATGCTCTGTTTTCCTGGGAATCTGGCCCACAGGCCAGCATGCTAAGGTGGTTATTCTCTGTTCCCACCAGCATGTAGCATGCACGTGTCATATAATTGCTGTGGTGCTGTAGAGCTGCTAAGTGGCATTGAAGAAACACACAGAATTAACAGGAACTAAGAAATAAATGTCACTGCCCAAAGTGACTCACTCTCCAGAGTCAAGCAGCAGATTAAAATGGATTACCGATGGAAAATTCCACTTCACCTGTTGAGCATTACACGCATGGTGTCACTAAAGGATCAGAACATCAACTGGCAAAATGTATGGAATTTTTATGCTTAATTACTTACTCTTACCTTGCCACCTGCACAACACTGATACCACATACATGCCTGTAAATGTTGACAACATACCTGAATATAAAGATCCACCAGCTCATTCTGCCTCAGAACATAATATATCTTTCCTGCCTGGAGCCAAGCATATGCCTCCTTCTCTTTTTTCTGGAGATCTATAAATATTCCAAGGCTTCTTTTGGTATATTCCAGAGCTGACCTGTAGGCCCTGAAAAAGGGAAAAATGCTAATCACAGAAA
>VXBQ01007003.1:854548-890412 GCA_013400175.1 Phainopepla nitens | reverse complement strand
TCACAGAAAAGTTCTTCAGAATTGCAAATGTTTTTTTCATAGCAAGAAATGTTACTATAAAAGACATTCTGTTTCCCCTATTTAGGGCACAATTATAATTTCTCGGCTATATTACACTAGTAACTAAAGAACTCTAAAAAAAAAAAGGAGAACCTGGGAGGAGAGTAGTAGGGCAGAGGAGAATGGGACATGTCATGATCAGTTTTAGAAGCACTTAAATTACCAGATTTATTGAAGTTATGGTGCTCTATCCTAGATATAGAAACCCCAGACATCTTAAATCTTTCTCCATCTTGTGCTAGAGTCCCATCACCTTGACCCAATGCGTTTTCTTCTGAGCACAAGACACAAACATATTAAAATAGAACGTGTCCTGCACAGTTATGGAGTCAGAAGAGCTGAGTTTCCTTATTACTCAGGGCAGCTAACACAAAGAATACTGGCATGCTGTCGTCTGATACCATATTGAGCTTGTGCTATTATCAGGTAGCATGCTAAGGTTATACTGTCAACATCTGGGAGCCAAGCTCCTGGGATATACAAATTTCATCTACTACAAGCACTCAAAGCAGCAGCTTCTCCAGCGAGTGAAATCTTTCTGCAAATTCCAGGCAGCTTGAAATCTTAACCAACTCCTTTGTCTTCAGCCTCTCCAAAGCATGGTCATCAACTATAACATTAAAAAGCCCTAACAAAGTAAAATAAATTGGGTAACCTACTAAGCATGTTAGATGCTCAGACTATAGCCACTTAAAGCTAAAATAGACATCTGTTCTCTTTCCGTGACTGAGAATATTTTTTGCATCCTTACTGAGGCAAGCTTGAAAATATCTGAATTACTAAAGTAACTCCTTGAAGGTAGAAAAGCAAGAAAAAAAAAAATCAGACAAAGCAGCCTTAAAAAACCACTTTAAACGTTCTTAGAGAAAACTAAGTTCCTTCAGTACTTGCTACTATAATCTAACTCATGAAGTTTGTTATTTCAATAGATCAGAGTAAAAAATTGGTATTTGAAAAATAAGAGCAACGTAGAAATGCAGAAGAATAAAACTTGCAGGTTTGCACATTCGCTTTGTACTTACGTAAGTTTTGAAAAAAGCCCTTCCTCAAAAAGAAACATTTACAGACAGGCAATTTAATGCCTGACCTGTTTGGAATATGTCTTTTGGTGTCTTAAAAAAAAATAAATAAATGTCTTGCAAAAACCACTGAAAACAAATCACCTGATATAACAGTCATCAAGAGCTACAAAATGTATAATTGGTTTAAAACGTATTTACATAGATTTTAAATATAAATTGGTTTTTGAAGTAGTGCTAATCCCTGCAGAACATCTTGTCTCTCTTGAAAGATTATAGTTACTTAAAAAGAAACAAGAAAGTTCTCCATTAGCACTGGACTCTACAAATCTGATAAAGCATATTACCGAAGCAAAGAGGGAAAAAAAAAAAAAATCAGTCATATTCAGCGTTTGCACAAACTGAGATCCTTTGCAGGATAGAAAAGTTAAAATCAGAATGGAAGAAAAGTAATTCAGCATGTCTTACCTTTCTGTTCCTAAAGACAAATAGAGCTGACTAATGGTTTCCAGAATTTGTCCCTCTAGAACTTTGTTGGACATCTTTCTGGCTAAAGATAGTTGATATTCATTGTAGATGACACACTGAGTCTCATTGGGGGTAACTGTTCTGTAGAACTGACACAGCAGTTTAATTGCTTGTAGTTGGCCTAGGAGAATAGATTGGAAATATGAACATGAATCTCTGTTTTAAAATGAAAGTTAATTTTAAAATTATTTATTTTCACCTTTTCACAAATTACAGCACAGATTATGCAATGTATAGAAATCATAACAAGAACATCCCACTGCCATTTCATTCACCCCTGAAGATAACAAAGGCTAGAGATTACGTCGAACTTCATTTCCAAAATAAAATAGTAACAGTCACCTTACCTGCATAAGCTCCCTCAGTCATGATAGGAAGAGTAACAAAGTAACACATGCATCTTCTAAATGCAGATGTAACATATGTGCATAACTAACACTCCCAAACAATGTACTTCTTTGTGACTTATAAAAGGCATACTTACTCTCCAGATGACTTGTCTCCATTGCAACTAAAAAAGCCCATTCATAATAAAACCTTCCTTTCTCTCTTTCTGTTCCAGCAACATAATAACATCCCAGCTGAAGGAGGACTTGGATAAAGTCTTGACCACAGTCCATAACTGGAAGCTTGGAGAACAGCTTAACTGCCCTGATAAAATAATGTTCTGCCAGCTTGCTGGCTGCTGCATGCTGGCAGAGTGCCCCAAAATTAGCCAGGGCTATAGCTTGGTTATGGGTCATCTCAGTCTCTTCTGAAAGACGCAGAGCTTTGTAGTAGCTCTCAGCAGCTTCCTTTGTGTTGTTCGTCCTTTTCAAAGCAATGGCAAGCATGTTATAAGCGATGCCAAGTTGCTGAGGACTGCTCCATGCAGAGCCTACAACAGCATTTAAAATGGCTAAAGCCACATCGTATTTCTTGTAAAGAATGTGTAGCCAAGCAAGCAAAATCAAACAGTTGACAGTTTCCCCTGGCGTAGCAAAAGCAGAGTCCAGAGCTTTCATCATGTAAGCAATGGCTTTCCCATACTGTTTGTGGTGGCTGTACAGCTTTGCTAAGCTGAGATAGATAGTGCTGCACAGTCCTTCCTCCTCATTAGTAAACACAGAAGAAAGTGCTTGTATGAGGTAAGGTGCAATTTGGGATGGGAATATTTGTCTGAGTTTTCTCAGGCCATAGAGTTTGGGAGCATTTCTGATGATTAAATCAATCCTTTTCAGGGAATCCATTAAGGTACTGGAGCTCTGGGGTGAGGTAACTTTTATGCAACTTAATACAATGTGTGGCAAGCACTTTTCATGGTAGGACTCTGCCAGTTTGAAGTAACAGTTGTTGGATAAACTATTTTGTAAACCCAGGTCATTGAGCAACAGCTGAAACCTCTCCAAGAATGGCAGTGCCTCTTGGTGTTGTTTGTGTGCACTGTAATGTTTTGCCAACAGAAAGCATGCCCTTGCCTCTGCATGTTTGTTCTGGCTCAAAATTGTCCTCTTCAGAGCATACTTCAGTATATCTGACTCCAGGTCAGCGCTGCAGATGTAGTTGGGAATTCCCATGAGAAGAGATGCAGCTTTGTCAAAAATATGAGTACACTTTTCTTTGTTCTTCTGGGTCAAGTAGATGACGGTTAGATTTGTATAAAGAGCAATCACAAAGTACAAATCACTAAACTCTCCAGCTACTGCTCTCAATGCTTCCTCAAAATACACTCGAGCTTGGGAAAACTTCAGCTTTTTGACACTGAGCCTGCCTAAGAGAAAGCATAGCCTTGCTAGTGCCCAGGAGAGGCCTGCTTTCTTTGCTGCTTCCCTTGCTAATCTTAAAAAATTAACCAGTTCTTCTTCTGAAAATCCATAAAATATGCTATTGGTAAACGAATAAGAGAAATCATACAGGCTTTTGAAGTTGCTCTCATATTCTTTCCTATTTAAGAAGAGTAACAATTGCTCAAAGATGTCAGATGCTTGAATATCTTCTTGACATATGTGGAAACAAGGCCCTTCAGGTGGAGGAAGTATTTCAGTCTTTGAAGAGCCACCAGATTCCTTCCCTTCAGTAGCTGGGTCTTCAGCTTGAGTGGCCTCCAAATTTTTGAAGTTCTTCAGCAATTCTTCTATCTTGCCATTCTTGCCAGTGGATCCTGGGCTAGAAGATGAGCATGGAATTTCTGAAATTTAAAAATAAATTACAGATCACAACTTCCTGTATGCACACACACAAAGACTTTTGACAGACCAGCTAAAATATTTGTCAGTGAAGATGCTGTTACAAAAACATTACGTAAACATACCATGATTTCTTAACAGTATGTCTAGGAGACAAGCCAAAGGTGTAAAATATAGCAAGAAGGATGAAGAAGTGTGGGAGATGGAGTGGGAATAAACACAACTTGCCACATGTAAGCAGGTGAGTGATCAGTACACTTTTCTAGCCAGGCCCTGGGCCTGATCCAACACTAATCCAACTGAAGCCCAGCATTCATTCAAACTGCCTTTTGTCTGTGTATACTCAAAAAGTACAGTCAGTGCATATTTTCTGTTCTCTCCATGTGTACATGAACAAGAGACCTGCCAAAGAAATACAATTCAGACTAGCAGGAAATCTAGGAAGATCCAAGATCTGAAGTGGAGGCTGGATGAAGAGCCCAGGGTCAGGGCATGGATGCTGGTTGGACTTAAGGTGTGAGGGAAATGGGAATTCAGCCATTCAGCTAGAGTAAGGGAATGCCTATGTACTGACAGCATGCCAGGGCAGGTCAGCCAGGGCAGGGAATAGGACTGTGCTATTTGAGCTGGTGAAGTCTCACATGGGTGTTTGGGGGTGCTTGCAAAGGTTCTGTTCTCCTGTCCTGTCCTGGCCAGCCAGGCCTGTGTATTGTCTGTGGATTTCTTCTATCGATCAAATATCAGCCCTGATTCTCTGCTGGCACAGATTACCTTTCACAAAATTACCAATTTATGGCAAATGATGTGGCCATTGATCTAAATTCTCCTAGTAACAACATCTTTGAACACCTTACAAATATAATAAAGGCAGATGTGCCATCAATTCTTAGTTCTCCCACTGTTTTCTAGCCCAGTTAACGGGGCAGAGATTAGGGATGGAGTATACAGTCATGCCCAGTTCTTAAGTTTACAGCTGCAGATCAACAGGAGCTTGTTGAAGTTACAGATTTAGAGCTCAATTCCCTTAGACTCTCATTTCTGAAATTGCAGCAGAATGATAAATATAAAAATTGTTGTTTAGGAAAATGTAGTACAATATAAGTAATGACAGTGACAGCTTGGCAACAAAATGCCAAAGGGAAATAATTCTGCATCCTCAACAAAATATCTCCTTTGGGGAATCTATTTCTGGGATGAAGTTTTCTAGTAGATAGAAAAATCTGCTGGAATTCAGACTCAGCAGTTGCCAGGTGCCCCATAAAGCAGTATTTTGCCTTGATAAAAAATGTGGAGGGGCTGGGAAGTGGTGTATGTGCGTCACATCAGTGAAAATAAGTCATACAATTTGTAGCTGCATAGCAAGTCCCAAGTAAGACATTTGATATCAGTGAAAACCCACAATGTCTTACAAAAAGCCTAGTAAGAAGGGGTTAAAGCAAAATCTCAGAAAGCAAACAATGAGAGAGGAAAATTAGCATGTGAAGAGACATTTGAAGAATAGCTGGCAAAGACACCAAAAATATCGTGAGTCTCATTAATTTTATGTAAAAATTGTACGTGTATGAAGTATTACCACATTCATGACCTTTCTGAAATTCAGGTTCTTCTAATTCATCTGTAAGAAAGAAAAAAAAATCATATTAGCTATAGTATCTTGGTTATTTTTCAGTATTAAATCTTCAAAAATAAGGCTACATTTAGTTGATAATTCTTTATGTTAGAAGAATATGATACATCCTGAAAATTTAGAAGAAAAGCAATATTCTAAGTCTGACCCAAAGCTAACAGGGACTTATCCTCCTGCTGACACAATTCACTGCTTCTACAAGGCTATCATCATGCAGCTACCTCTGCTCAGTAAGGTGGGGAGCATATCACAGTCAGAGTTAAAGCCAACCTGTCCTGCAGCAGAGAGGGATTTCTGCTGCATTAAAATAAAAGTGGGCAGCAAAGATATGACCATTCTCCACAACCTGCTCATAAAATGAGATAATAAGGAGTCCTTGTTACTTTTGGTGTCACTCCCAGTGTAATGGGGAGAGAGATGGGAGTGGAAGTTATTTAGGCTTGTTTGTGTAGGTAAGCATCAGACTTTGGTAGCCATTCCAATAGCAGGTGGGTGAAAAGAATCACTCTTATTTTAAAAAATTTATCTTAATTCTGTAGACATTGTAACTATAGATCTAGCTTTACATTTAACATAGCACATCTGTAGAGCATTTAAGAATTACTATTTTGTGCAGCAGATATTTCTCAAGGCATTTCAGTTGTCATGCTGCATTTCAGGAATATTTTCACTGTGTTTCATCCACTTGATGCAATAGAAGTGGTACTGAGGGTATGAAGCATAAATACAAAAACAGGCTCACAGACCTATTTAAGCTCTATTTAAGCTGGTGGAAAGCTAATTTACTAGCCTTTGAGAATGACCTCTCACTGAGTTCACTTCTCAATCTCCTTTTTTATAAATGCTTTTCTGACTCTGGTGGATGAAAACCACAGATGTTTACAGTAGTTGCAACATAATGCTCTAAATATCTAATCAGGGAAATGCCCATAAGTAAATACTTCTCAATAGATTGATGTAGATGGAGGAATTGAAAATCCGTTTAGTCAGATCTCACAACAAAGTATCAAGTGAATATTGAAAATGCTTGCTCTGGATAAGTTGAGTTATGATAAAAAAGGTTATTTGACTTGCAGTAAGTCTATAAAGGTGAAACCCCAATTACCCCAACTGCTTATGCACAGCACAGAGAAATAACAGCTGTATCAGACATGATGTTCCTACGACTAGATTTTGCTACTTTTCTATACCTTTGAAAATTAAATCAAGCATGATGAGGTGTGTGTTTGCATTAGCTGTCAATAATTATTATTTTGTGCTACCTCTCCCAAGACGAAAAGCCAGCAGTGTTTGGGTGAACAGACTGCTTTTTATAATGCAGCCATGTGAAATTATAATTTATAATTCAGTCATGTAAATGCTTGGAGATCTGTGCAGTTCAATAAGAGAGTTTTTAAAAGTGTGTTGTTTAAATTTACTCCGGAAAAAGAAAAAAAGGCAAAAGAGTTACAAATCATCTACTGGGAAAAGTCTTGAAACAGCAGAAAAATAGCAAAGATAATATAAATGATTTTTACATGCCATATCAAAGATCCAATTGAACACCCAGATATTTCAAAATAGGTGTAAATTCTAGGCTGTCATTCAAAAAATAATTTTCTAATGGGGTATAGAAACTACACATGTATCTTGTGCAGCAAAAAGGAGTAAAACTCCTACTTACCTATTCTGTACACAGAGCAAACATCTGTGATGGAGGTTTGTTTCAACAATTCTACTACTTCTTCCAAATTTTTTTCTTTCGAAAAGAAAGATAGCTCTTCTGCTTCAAGAAAATCCAGATCTTGTGGTCTAGCAAGGAAAGGAGTAACTTTGAGGGTGCCTGAAAGCAGATTCAGCTTAAAGAGCTCACTGTATCAGTCAAATAGGAACTTGTTAGAGAAACTAACATAATCTCCACATAATAGATTGTGCTGTGTTCAAAATTCCTTTCAGTCAATTGATAAAATATGCATATAAACTGATAGTAATTATGCTTACAGCTAACAGTTTCTGCCCTATCAGTGTAAGCTTTATGTCAGTGTCCTTGTATAGCATTTTATGAGAGCCTTTATTAGAAGCATGAGTCTTGAAGGACTTTACGGTATTGATTTGCTGGTATAAGCTTTAAGTTACGTATGATATGGACCTGCAAGTAGTATTTAAGAAGTCCTTGTTTCAGCATGCAAACAGTTCAGGCATATTAATAAGAGCAGCCTATTTACATGGTGCCATTGCATGATGAAATACACCTTTTAGAGGTTTCAGTCTGCATTATTAGCATCTGTGAAGGTCCTATTAGAAGCAAGTTAAGGCATATAACTGAGCGTACTAGAAAAAAACCAGAGCTTGGATGCTTTAACACAGATCTTGAGAGACCAGCAAGAGAATCTTCTGCAAGGGTAAAGCTGCTTGGATCTTGTGAGCCAAAGAATAGAAACTGAACCAATATAATAAGTCTAGCAACCTCTTTTCCCAGGAAGAAACTCAGGTACCGACTAATATTTTGTAACATTTAAGCAGACTTCATATTCCAATTCCCTTGCAGTTTTGACTGACACATGCTATGACAATTCACATTAAAACACCATCAACAACAACCAAAAAAAAACCCACCACAAACCAAAACCAAACCAAACAAAAAAAAAAAAACCCACCAAAACACACAAAAACATGCAAAAAAAACCCCAAACAAAAAACCACCACATCCTGGATTTAATGTTCAGCATTTTAAAGCTGAGACTAGGTCCTTTTTGTTTATGAGATATTCATATGTGTCACCTACTTATTTCTAGATAAGTCCAGTTTAACATGGCCTGTCTTTACAAAACCTATTTGGCCAGTAAACACATGTCTTCCAAGAAACCATCCCATGCATTCAATGAAGTAGCCAAGGATCTCAATTTTGTCTCCTTCCTGGAAACTCAGCTCTTCTGACAGAATACTTTCATAATTCATCACAGCTACACAGGATCCCATTGCTGTGTAATAAGGAGATAAATATTATTTGCAGATAATTTAACAATAGAAATACACTTAATAGAATAGCAACTCAGCAGAATATATTTAGCAAAAGACATTCCTTGAACCTATGAGTTGAGTATCTGCTGTAACAAGATTTAAAGCATCCAAACCTCACTGGTTTGGTTTGATGATTAGACCTGTAAATAGCATAAAAGTCCTCATTTCCCAGCCATTAGAAAGCAAAGCCTAAAATATTCTCACAGTTCTATCAGATTTCATCATAAAGCAGCAAAAAGAAATGTTTTAAGTCCTTACTTTCTCTCTTACAAAGGGCTCTGAACTTGGGCCAGAGTAAAGCACTTGAACCAATTAAAATGATCCCTATGGGATAAATATGGGTATATACCAGTCAGGACAGTATTAAAACTGACATCGTGGAAGAAAATAAGCCATATTTGCTCTCTAACCTCAAACCATCTGTATAAGTTTTATTTCTCTGGTAGTATGAGATAAAGCATCATGCATGTGAAAGATCCACAATTTTACTGGTTGCATCTTCTGAGGCATCCTCACCTCAATTACTCTGTACTACCTTGTGTATTATTTAGGAGGGAAAAAAGGGAAAGACAAGGCTTTAGAGTTTGGCTCTTTAGAGTTTATTCTTAGACAAATTTATACTCTCACTAGTTTTACTACAAATTGATTTTGAAAGCTGTTTCCCCACTCTAATACAATGGAAAAAAATTATTTAACTTTTTGAGTCTGTTTTAGCAAAAACAGAATAAGTTTGGGGTTATTCCAATGTTGATGTTTGACTAAAATTTCTTACCAACTTTTCTGATGGATTTAGATTCATTTTTATATGAAAAATCAATGGAATTAGAATATCCTTTAAGAAACCATCTGAAAGCAGAAAAAGAAATTGGAGTTATTATATAGAACACTTCACTAAATGTTATGACAGTAATAGTTATATTTAAAATACATACGAAAACTGGTATGTCCCTCCCATAATTAGCTTTCAATTTCAGCACTGCCCATACACTTCAGACACACTTATGTTTTGATTATTATTAGTGGATAAAGTACTGCTACTTCAGGAAAACAAACCAAACAGAGACAGTCATGCTATTTTTCCCTGCGCCAGGTAGAGGCATCTCTAAGCAGATGTGCATATGTGAATCAGATGTGTATGAAATGGGTAGGTAGAGTCAGGTACCTACTGATGGAAAGGCTCCAATGGCTCCAGAGAAGCATTAGACCACATGGGCTTGTCACTATCCACAGATCCACCTGTTTCATGTTCAGTAAGAGCCCCAGTCTCAAAATAAGTTGTTTCATTGTCTGTAGCCATCATCTTTCGTATCATATTATCAGGATATAAAACAAAAAAAGATCCTAAAAGAAAAGCAGTTGAGCACACGTCATTTTATGTAATATTTTAGTGCCATATAAGCCGTAAAACTGGCTTCAAGAGGATCAGTAATACTCATTTAGAAATTGAAAATCTGATCTTTGTCAAGAATTTTCTTGCTGATTGTCAGATATTCATACCATATATTTCTGTCTAATGTGTCTTGCAGTAAAAAAAAAATATCAGAGATGATGTCTTAATGAAGCACAGAGCCTCTGCCACAATTCTATATGGGTATTTCTATTGCAGGAACAAATCATTCATCTATCCTGTCATCCTGTCTCTGGAAGTACCAGCAGGTAATGCTGTTTAGGAGAAGCACATGAGCCTGGCAACTGTTTATAATCTTTCTCTTGCACATGTCCAGAACCTGCAATAGTACCAAGCAAGTTGGAATGTACATCGCTCCCTAATCCTTTGGTATCCATTTATGCACCAGCTGCACATGAATTTCTTCAATCCCCTCATGATCTCACTGAACCTAATCTGTGTTTGTTCCTTTCTTTTCTCTTTACAATGTGCATTTGGAGTGAGTAAATTTAAACTTCAACTTCATTAAGTATTTGAATAGGTCTTGATGGCTGATTTGAGGATTTTAAATGAGATGCTTCCCTGAACCTAGCCTTAGCATGTACAGTCTTACTTACCTTCCTGTACTAGCAGACTTCTGTACATCAAATTTAATGATTTTTCATTTATACAGACTTCAATGCCTGCATCTTCCTCCTCTTGGGAATATAGCCAGAAAGACTGGTCTAGGAACAAATTCTCCATGCAATGATTTATAAAACCTAGGAGTAAAAAGCATCCAATTTGTTTTCTTTGCCATTTTACAGTATTACACAAAAATACAAACTTCAGAGAGTTAGAGACTACTCCATTATTACTTAATGCACAGCGTATAAATCACAAAATTGTGTTCAACAAGTTCCCAGAAATTGTGTGCAATTGAATACAAATTAACATACTGAACTATCGTATGGTGAAACAACTTTACCCAGTGAGTGGTACGTTAGAAACTTCCATATTTCTTCAAAAGTTTTAAATGTCACCACTATTAAATCTTGATCACTGTGAATAGACAGGAGTCTGGCAGAAAGCTCCTAAAAATCAAAACCAATACTTTAAGCACAATTACACCAGATTTAAGCACAATTTCTCACTAGGTAACACTCAGGCTAAAATATGATGCATTAGGAAGTATTAAAAAAAATAATCTAGGATTTTATCTGTATAAGGTATCTGTTCTTCAACATACAGGGAGCCAAATTTCAATCTGACTCTTGCTTAGCAATTGTACTGACTGTTTCAGTGAGGCTAATTTACAGAGGAAATCAAGACCACACTGAGTGAGACTGAAGAAAATGTCTAGCTCAGAAATGTCTTTGTATAGTCACGTGTATAACCATACAGTCACACACAGGCAAGCACATAGCAGTTCTTTCCAAGAATACCCTCTGCACAGAGTGGTTTACAGCTTGGGAACTGTCTTTGCCAGATGTGTGGGCATTAATATTGAATAGAGGAAAGGAGCTGCTTTGGGGGTTTTTTAACTTGGAATTTCCTGCTCGATCACTGTAAATTTTAAGGGTTCTGATGTAGATTACCCTCAGAGCTCTGTACACACACAAAAATGCAGCTCCTTTGGTCCAACTTTGAACCTGCTTCCTGGTGTTGTCAGTCTTTATCCAGAAGAGATATTGAATAATTATTTCCAAGTTCATTTTTTTTTGGTTAAAACAAGTATACTGAAGTAGTATTTTTCTTTTTTTAAATATACAGTAAGATAATTTTATCCTCATTTTTACTGGTTCACATTGCTAGAATAGCACTAAATTACACTTTTATCAAAGATAAGCAATGATCATTATAAGTGGTAATGATGGATTTCAAGTTATTCCAGAAATGCTAAAAGGAACAACTACATAAACCTTCAAATAAGTGAAAGAAAACTGCATTTTGATGGATTCTAGACAGAGAGGGGTGATATAGAATCTGGTTGGACTCCAGCTTGTAGCTTATAAACAGGAGGTCCCAGTGATGCGGGCTATTGCCTTTCAGAAAGAACTGTGTAATTTGACACAAGTTTCCGAATCAATATCTCAGAGAATAAATCAAACTTAAAGCTAACAGGTATGATACTACTGTACCCTTGCTCCCATCACATTAAAATTGAAATGCAGCTTGAAACAATTGAAGAACTGATCAAGAAATTGATTCTAACTCAAGGCAGCAGGGAAGAAGTTGTCCCTCAAACTTTTTCTATAATCTGAGTTAGATGGAGCTGATCCACTGATTTTATGACTGTTACAGTACAATTTAAAAATATCCCTGAATTAATTCTGTTTTACATCCATATTTTCAATTCACACAATCTGAACACATTAAAATATAAAATTCCAATCTAGGCTTCTTCAGCAGGCATGTCTCGTCACTGCTTTGATCTTCTGCATGCACCTTTCTACAGTAGATTACATATTAATGAGAGCCTGAAATCTTAATAAATTGCCAACACATGCTAAAATATGTCAGCCTCAGGGGCTTCACGCACTGCTGAATATCAAAACAACATTCTAATGAAACTGAACATTATCAATCCTGTTTCCTTCAAAGCCTTTTCCAGTCTGTTTCTAATAAGGCCACAAATCTAGTCCATTTGTTTGCCCTTTTCCTTTGCCTGCCAATCCCATCTTCCTTCCTCCATCTCCTGCTAAAGATAATCCAGAGCAGAGAAGCAGAAATACAGACTGTTTGCACAGCCATAATGTCAAGCAGCCTGGTGGAGGGGTGGTCACAACACATGAAAGGAAAACATTGTGGAAACATGTGTCTGTATTAGTCAAAACCATAACTAATTAAAGATTTCAGTAGTTTGGTTTGCTGGTGAAAGGCTGGAGCCCATGGCACAGACAAAGAAAAAAAGACACACCAGAGGTTAAATGGTATCATTCTGATTTTTTTTTCAAGAGGGAGGAGGAGACTAAGCTTTATTCAAAGTAAACCTAATGGGTTGTAGAAGGCAGGTTTCCCATATACAAAAAAAATTAAAGATAGTAATAAAATTTTGCCGAGAATTGTATGCTTTTTAAAGTTATGGCCATTTAGGCCTAGGAAGTCCAATGCTTAGGCTATATTCTCTTTCAGACTTCCTCTTTGGTTTAGCAGTGAGCTTCCCAGGAAATTAGCATGCCAAATAATTCCAAGTGTCTAGAAAGTAAAGTGAGGAGTCAATATAAGGGCAAATTAAAATAAATCATAATCCCTTTATTTCCCCGATGTAAATGAAATCAGAAAATTTTTTAAATAAACTCATTCAATTACCTAGCTTATTTATTTTACATCCATTTGATGTTCCAGTCTCTTTCAATAACTCAATATTTCTAAAGCCCCTAAATATTTTCAGGCCACAGGAAACTAGTCACTCAGATTCAAGCACCCAGCATGTAGATAGAAATAGGACCCAAATATCTTGCAGACTATTTCAGTAGCACAGGGGGTATTATCTGAATAAATAAAACAATTTCCAAGTAATTGACTTACACTGAAGACAGTCATCACCTCCTTGCTGTCATTTTCCAGAAGACGGAGCTGCCCTCTGAGCTGTCTTTGGAGCCTGGGATCAGGACATCCACTCTTTACCATTGTTAACTTCAAGGAGATTTCTGGAGGAAGATATCCATTTTCAGTACTACAAGCTTTGTGAATCAGCTTTGGAGAACCAGAAAATGGCTCAAAATCACAGAATACATATTAATATATATATTTTCAGCTTCAGAGACAGGCACACAGAGTACTGATCTACTGCGCGTTTCTTTTAGATTTTTATTATCCCGTAGACACAGGAGCCTAGCATGAAACAGTTTTGAGAGACAATTGATACTTATGGATGAAGAAAAAAAAAAAAAAAAGCAATTAGATTGGTAATTTGTCAATTTAGACAGCTCTGGGTATTGTAAACATGCCCAGATTTCTAAATATTCTGTGCATATCAAAAATCAAAGCAAACAGATACTGGCATCACCAAAAAAAGCCCTGAACAACAACAGATAGTTCAGCATCGTACAACCCTTCATACTAATCTTAAATTCATAGCTATCTGACATGTCATCCACACTACTTCAGAAGGCTTTTATAAATCAAATATTGTAAAAGCTGTTTCTCAACTAAGCTGGTTGAACAATACCAACCAAGTTAAATGGTCCAGCTAAAAGCTCACTTAGATGATTTCCCCAGCACATCTGAAAGCAGCTAGATACCTATTCCCAAGCTCTTGGCATCTGTTTATGAGAAGCTGGAGTACAGCTCCAGCCAGCTTCTCTCACATAAAGAGGATCTTTGATAAAGCTGCTTTCATTCCGCATTAATTCATTAATTTAGCTCAATAACAGTAAATCATAAGTTTTCAGACACCCAGATGGGCACATATAAGCCAATAATACCCAGTCAGGAAGAATTCCAGTTGCAAAGTATGTAAATAGGTCATACTCTCAGCAATATGGGACTGTTGTGCATACTAAAATATTCCACCTCCTTTGAGTTTCACATTTTAATCAGGTAAAATAGATATTTTTCACATTCTAGTCTAGTACGCTGCATCTTCATCTGTTTTCAGAGGGCTTCCTATGCATATCTCCAGGAGTTTTACCATGACTTGCACCTAAATTACTCATTACTTTAAGGTCAAGAGGGGTGGCTCAGAAATATAAACCTGTGTTACTGAATTACAAGGCCTCTCCCTTTAAGCTGTGGTCATATAGCCAACTGTTAGTAGGAAGAACACAAACTAGAGTCTCTGAATGTTGTTCAGATCACTGCTAGAGCAGAATTATTGACCTTTTCATTTTACTTGATACTTATGGATGAAGAAGAAGACATAAAACATAAGAGAAGACTAACTTAAAAATGTATACGTTCATTTTACATAATCAAATTGGTTCTGAGGTAAGTATGTAATGGTAAACACACAATCTAACTTTTATAGAAAGTTAATGAAATAATTATTACATCGAATTAAAACAACAGAAATACAGCTACTTCTGTCAAAAAACTCTCTAATAATGCCTTACAGAGATGAAATAAGGCCTAAACCCCCATTATAATCTCCTGTCTGCTTCTGTGAGCCCTGACCCAGTTACAAGTTACAAAGAACCCAAATCTGTACACAGCAAGACAAGCAGGTACATAAAGCACAAATAATTTGACTAGAAATAACCATATGCCTGGGAACACTGTCTGCCACTGATGTAATTTGTCAGGTCAAGCCAGACAGCAGGGAACAGCTCAGTGTTGGTTTTGATGGCACCAGATGGGAAATGTGCCAAGACCCTCAAACCACAGTGCCTGCCATGATCCCTCTAGAGGTGAAGCCTACTGATCTCATTTACTGAAGAGCTGCACTCAACTGACACTTCACTGAAAACAAAGCATTAAAAACAATAAAAATGGATACTTGGAAAGGCCATAAACTTTAAAAGATAAAACATTTGAATGATTGAAAGGCTTATGTAAAATAAGTTAAGGGGTTTTTATTTTCTTCTCCTTTTTTTTTTTTTGTAACCAGTAAAATATACTACATACATTATTTCTGGCTTTTATAGCAGTTGCTCCCTGTTTTTGTGAGAAATTCTCAACACACCTTACATACAAGCACTTCACAGCTGCTATGAAATACATTATAAACCTTACAGGAGTCATGACTGCAAATGTTGACATAGTTGAGTTGTCTCAAAAATAGAAAGTAAGCAAGGAGAAAAGCATTATAATATAATGATAGGATCAGGGAAAAATTTGCCTTACCAGTTGGAAAATTCTCTGCCTGATTTGGAAGGGTCCTTGAACTGACATTCATGCATTTTTCACTTGAAGAACACTCTATAACAATAAATGAAAGGAATGGGCATGTGCCTTTTCTGAGTCACATAAATCACACTGAAAAACACCCAACAAATACCCCATGCTTTCAAAGCATTTGACACATCAGATAATTTCTAAGAAAGAATAACTGTTTTCTCCTCTTCCTGCTATATAATTCCCAAATCTCACAAAAAGTATCCACAGAATATTTCTTTACTCCTGGGCTGGAGGGGGAAGTTGAATCTTTACTGCATCATTTTGATTTGAAATTTCAAGACAGAATTGGTGGAAAGACAGGTCCTCAGGAAACAGAATTCTCATTTGGGAGGGAGCAAAGGTCAGGCCTAATTTTCTCTTCCCTTGCACCTATACTAAAAGTGGCTCCCACTGATGCTTCAGTGGTATAAATTGCTGTGCCTCGTACCACTCAATACATGGAGAAAAATAACTCCTCTCTTTCTGTTACATGTGTATGCAATACCTGTGAGGGGGTACTGTAAAATCAAGTGATTTGAAGTTTCAGAAAAATATCACAAATAAAGTATGTTTTGTATTAATAGCAATCTGCTTTTTTCCTTTTGACCATATTTCTTCCTGTCCTTTGGGGAATGATATATCTTCATGCTGATAAAACGCACTATGACCACTTCCATTTTCTCAAGGCTCTCTGGGCAAATATCAGTGAGGACAAGGCTCCATATTTCTAAGAATAAGAGAAATTGACCTTTCATTTTTAGTAGAAAATTTCTGGGGCAATTTTCATGAATCCCCAGACATTATCCCATGAAGTTCTGCTTTAAAAAAATCCCTCTAATATAGCAGGACATGGTAATTTCTAAGTCTTTTGCATCTTTCCTCAAGTGTCTCTACGAATATCACATGAACAAAGTCATGCAAATAACTAAGGATACCTATAACAGAATTTTCGCACCTCACATAGAAAGGAAGTAAGCACTAAAAGCATTGTCTTTAAGGCCTATTCCTAGCACATGCTTAAATCAGAAATTGAAATGCCCAAACACTTTAGTTTTGTAGAGTTTCGGTTGGTTGTTTGACAGAAGCATTGGAGTTGGGGTTTTATTTATTTTCTTAATATGGACTATATGATGCTTGTTTTTAAATAGAAATTTGACAGTAAGCTCGTTGCAGTGGAGGCTGACTGTGTTTAGGAAGCATTCTAAATTTAAGTCCCTTGGAGCTTCTGCAACCAGACTTACATGTAGTTCTACTTTTTCTGGTTTTAGTCACAATTACAAACATAGAAGTTGTCAAAACTTCAACAACATGTTATTTTGATAATCATTTAATAGTTGACAAGTACAATAAATTAGCATATGTTTTTGATATGTGAACTATTGTCACTATAATTTTGATATTAAAAACTATAAATTTCCTTGAAAGGTACTTATCAAGACATTAACATCCATTTCTGTGACTTTTAGGAAAGGGCAAAGGCTATCAGAAAGCATTTGAATTACTCATCAGTTTAATTTAAAATAATAGTTTGCTGTTAAATTTGAGTAAAAGGGTAAGAGTTACTATAAATACAGTTTGAATATGTTTAAACTGTTTTACTATAATTAGGTTCAAAAACTTAATATGAACACCTACTTGGAATGTCTTGCATACTTCTTGGAAAGCTAAAGAGCAACTTTATACTACCCTGTGATGCTTGTACCTGGTGTTTGATGTCAGAAGCATTGCAGTTGTGAACAGAAAGACATTCTGCAAGTTGCAGGACATATACTTTTAAATGAAGCAGTTTGGTTTTTTTTTTTCCATTGTTGTTTGAAGTATTTTCACATTAAGAAAGCTCTTGAGCCTACTGTAAACTAAGAGCTTGGCCATTTCCACCTGCCTATGTCACTCCACTCCTCTACCCAAAAGGTCCTTCTGACTTGCATGGTTTTACCCAACAAAGTAGGTTTTCTTTTGCATAAAGGCAGTACTACACCTCTGATAAAAAGGAACTTAAAAAAATTATTAAAATAGAAACCTGGCTTCTGAATCTTACAGATATAGCAAAAAGTGCTAGAAAAAGAACTTATATTCTGGTACCCTTGCTCTTGGGGTCTGATAATTTTCATCTCCTCTTATCTGACTAAAAGATAATCCATTTGCCTGCTCCAAGTGAATTTCAGTGTAGATTGTTCAATAGTCCAATCTATGCAGTGTCTCTATGGAGGAAACATAGCTGCTTGTTGTATTTCAAAAAAGCCCATCTGGGTTCTGTGGTTCTGCGAAAAACACATGGCAGTTCTCTGCTTGTGACCATTTAAAACACACAGCAATCCAGCACAAGGAGAGGTGGGAAGCAGAGGCACCAGGATGTATTGTTTGAGGTCTTACCCGTTTGTTCTTGGAATGTGTCCGTCCCAGCTCCATCCCTGAGAGTGCTGGTGGCAGCATGGCTCTCTGCATGTTTGCAGTCACACCTGCACATTCTCTGCTCTGTCTCTTCCCTCTCCAAGTTCCTGTCTTGCTCTCCCTCCAGAGCAGGGACAATGGTGTTAGTGCTGAGCATTGATGTGCCACCTGCCACGGCCAAACTCTCCATAATTCGAAATTACTCACAGTGACACAATTAACATTATCAACAACCTGAAAGAAAAAAAAAACAATTTTTTTTTAAAGCGTCAGAAAAGATGATCATATTCAAGAGCGGTCCCCCTCCTGCAGGAGTTATTTTTAATTGTAATATGGATTAAAGAATTTCCTACAGGCTTCCTTCAGAGGAACTCTTGTGTAACATCCAAATTTATTCCAGAAAAAGCTCCTGCAATGAGGTGGCATCACTGCTTTAGGAACAAAGCAATAGACTTGGCTAACAGCAACAATTCAAGGCCTGAAGTGAGATGTACTTATGCCCACTGCTAATTCATTCTTGGCCAGCTATAAAGCAGAGCCTCCCAGGGATAAAATCATTCACATTAACAGAGGAATTGCAGGGAAAAAACATCATTTTCTAAAGGTGACAAGAATGGAACGAGTACTGCATGCTGAATTCAAACTACAAAGAAGGTTTATATAAATTCAGCTAAAGAATGAATCCTCCACAGGAATCCACTGTTCAGGAAGATGGGCATCCAAGGATCCAAGTATTACTTTGCAGCCAAGCAGAAAAATGAAGCCCTACTGAAGCTAGAGACTGAGTCTGGCAGCAAGACTCCATTTGGCACGATCAGGAAGAAGGAAAGAAAGAAATGGGAGTACAAGTAGCTGCAAGCTTCACTGCTCCCTCCAGTCACTGAGGTGAGGCATCCTGCAATCCCATTTCTTCGGCACAAGCTACTTCAGGGTCATGAAGATGCAGCCAGACCACCAGCCAAAGCATCCACAAAGGACATGACTCATGTAGCCAGAACATGCCCACTGATATTTACACCCTTTTCCTCAGTGGGCTTTCACATGTCTCCAAATGATTTCATAAAGCCACAGGATAGATTTTGCTTTAGTCCCATCATTTGGATTTTATCTGAATTCCTCTGTGTTTACTCCAGCCATACTCATTAATGAGCTACATTCATGATGAGTGTCCGAGGTTGTGATCTTCAGCAAATTTCATCTAATTTATTTTCCAGCAGAAATTGGTTAAATCTGAAGCTGGGGATGAAAAGCACTTCTGCTCTGCTAAAGCCTCAGCCTAGTGCCTGGTCACCTAGTATCCTCTTATGATCTGCCTTCAGTCTGGTCAAGAAATGTCTCACTTCTCCATTCACCATGCAATGGGGTGTCCCAAAGCACACGGTTCTGGCTTTTTTCTTCACAACCCTGCCTTCCAACATTTCTTGCCCTCCAAGATTCACACCAAACATCCCTAAACCTGAGCAAACCAAGGACCAACGTGACCAGCACAACAGCTGCCAGCAGCCTGCCAGGGTAGGCAGGTACATGGGACACAGCAGGATCTGCCTGCACAACTTTCCACTCTTTTACAGTCATTGAAACCTTTACCCCAAATGAGCACTCCTTGAAAAAAACAGTGAACTATATATAGACTGAGGCAAGTTATGCAATTATAGAAAATTAATGAGGTAAAGTTACAGGTTATATGACCAGCTCAGAGAATTAAATCATAACCATATCTACCACAAGTTAATGAGGTATGAAGAAATCTAGGCTGGATTTTGCTTTAATGCTTTCATTGTCCCATTTTGCCATTTATTCAAAAGTGCCTATCAGAGTGCTGAGGCTGACTTTCAAAAGATGCTTTTGGTGCTACATCACAGTTCTCTATATAAAGTTATGTGTAAAAATTCATATATACACCTAGGAAACATAGGTAGGTCTTCTCAAACACAAGTAATTTTTATCGCTTCTCTCACAAAAGAAGATTTTCATTAACATATTTGGTTGACACTGAAAAACTACCTATCAGATTCAATGACCTAGTTATAAATGATTAAAAATACAGGCCTGCCAAAGACCAACTCACTTTGCCAGGGATCTGTTTTTCCATTTATATAGCTGATCTTTTCCTTGAAGTAATGACAGTAGCTAACACCATTCTTTTCATTACTATAGCAGGATTATATGTAATGCATTCCAATTTTCACACCTAGAAATGGAATATTTTTCTGCATATATTTTGTAAATAATAGCATCTCCTGTTGATGAAGATGTAAATGTTTTGGTATTAATGATAATTTAGTTACAAATGAGGTTATTTAAATTACATTGTTTTATGAATCCAAAGCCAGTTGTTATTTTTAGATCAGGATTACCCTTAATCCCAGCAATGAAATTCAGTGTTCAGATTATTAATTTTTTTCCCATAAGCGCCTATCCACAAGCAAAAATATAATCTTGCACAAAATTTAGGAAAATAAACATACTCTGACTGTAATTATTAGAATTCAGTTGAATTGGAGAAGAAATACTGATAAAATTTTTCATATTTTCTGCATCAGCTTGTGTTGGTAAGTATAACATTTATGCAGGTCTGTGAATGAACATAGAAAGCTTGATGCTGTAAGAGCAAGTAGGACATCTGAACAAATCAAAATGGATAAATCTGTTTAAGAAGATTCATTCAGAGCCTAAGCCAAGGGAAAAAATCAGAATGAGTGAAAGAAAAGCAAAACAGGTATGTCCTTATGTATGTTTCCTCTGGGTTCTTCCAAGATGAACAGAAGAAAACCTCAAACACTTTTAGCAGTCGTGTTCTCCTTTCCCATTTTAATGTTTGCCTTAACCACCAAATGTCAACCCAGGTGGCTTTGTGTAAGTCTGAGAACAAAATAGTAAGCTTTCCCATAGCTAGGCAGCTAGGCCCCTCATCTACCTAGGCCCTTTTGGACATTTATCTGGCATCTAAATGTGTCCTAACTGACACAAATTTGGTCACAAGTAACAAAGATTTCATAGAAATTTACTTTACATCTCTGTACTTTTATTGCCTTTAACTAGCATGTAGGTACCCCAAGACACATAAGCAAAGCTACAGTATAATTATCCTATTTATTATGCTGATGCTTTCACAATTATTAAACTGTTCCACCACAAATTAAAGCAGATTTAATGGCACAGAACCAGAAAAAAAACATGAATCCAATACAAAACAGCTTTAGAGAATACTGAACTGCAATGCTTGAGTCACTCGCATTATTAGAGATTTTTCATAAACCTATAATGCTAGCAAGTATAATGGTAAGTTAGCAACTAGCTTTTTGTTGATAGCAACAAATACAAGAGTAAGATCTTCAAGATTAAAGATGTAGCACTCACCATATAAAGTTTGTCATCTCTAACTTATTCTTACAATCTGCATTTATGTGTAGATTATGTGTACTGATTTAGCATTTTATTTATAACTTGGATAAAATTATTTTTCTCATACTCTTTGAGGCTTGACCAAAAAATTCCTATTCATTGCAGGATGTTGGCCATAAAACTCAATGATCTTCCTGTTTTTCTGAACCCAGCCTCTACTCAAAATAAAAGCCATGCATGGTCAAGGTGTGGCAGTGCCCCCAGCTCAGGGGTCGCTCAGTTTCTGAGGCAGCAGAGAGAGGAGTGGCAGGCACTGGACAGCTCAAGCCCCCAGGCGCTCCTGGGTGCACTGGTGTCCTCCCTCCCTGGACACTGGGAGGGTGTCCAGCAGCTCTGTGCGCTGCCCCACGGCCCTGCTCAGGCTCAGAAGGTCACTCCACCTTCCCTGTCCCTTCTCAGGGCACAGCAGGCAGGAAAAGATAGTATCCAACAGCTGTTGAACATCAGCTGGAAATGAGGCACTGTTCTTCCTTCTAGAAGTTAAACAGATTAATTCCTTTATCACGCTTTTCTGTGTCTTGCTGCTTCCATTTTACAGTGTTTTCAAAGCCCAGCTAATCAGAAAAAAAACATATAGCTTGAGATTTTCCATTTAGGCTGAGGGTTGTTTTTCTCCCCTGCCTTTTTTTATTATTTTAAGAGGTATCATGGATGACAGGAACACCAATTCACTCCCATTTAAAGGGCATTGAAGGAAAAATCCAATAACATTCACTGAACCAGATTCTCTCTCTCCCTCTAAAGGTATATTTCTGCGACTAGGACCTGGTATACAAAAATGAGCTTCATTCAAACTAGTTGCCTAAAATCTGAATACAATGTATTATTTTCTTCATTCATCATCTACCCACCAGGAGCCTCAGGACAATGAACTAATGACTTCCTAAAGACCCGTCTTGCAACTATACTGCCCTAAGTCAATCTAGGTCATTTTCCCAATCTAACACTAGAGTAGTTATTTTATTCCTTCCTTCCAGTTTCAATTAACATTTCACATCTTCTATATTAGGCTACAAACATCTTAAAGCCAAGATCATTAAAAACTTTTTCCTTAGAGAGTAAATCACAGACTTGATCTCTACGAAATTCAGTCACAGGCATGAACGTAAGAAAAAAAAAAATCCATATTAGGTTCTGTATTTTATGTATTCCACAGAAAGGTAAGCAAATCTATAATCAGTGTAAACAAACTTCGGAATCTGAGTGCTTTCCAAAAATGGAAGATTGACTCCTTTATCAGGAAAGTAACTTTAGGTTAGCTAGCAATTCTCAGTAAACAATGTTGCAAGCAGTATCATTGTCCCCAGCTGGTCTACAAACAAAAGAGCCCTAGCAAGCTTCAGAGATGCAATAGACATCTTTAAAAGCTTTACCCCATCTATGATTAATTTATTTATATCTCAGTAGCACTGAAATATATTTTCCATCCTCAACACAGCTGTAAAACCAACATACGTTCAAAATTTCCAAGTTTAGATATGGGAAACTGGAGACTAAAATCCACAATCTCATAACTGCTTAAAAATAAGCATCAAATCTACGAACGCTTTAAAACAAAAATGAGATCACAGTTAGAAAAATATAAAAGGCAGCTGTGAATCTCAGTACTTCATTCTGAGTTCTAGATGTGACAGAATTTGGCCCGTGGCAGATAATGCAGAGGAATAAAGTAGGAGCTGTTGCTACTGAATCAGCTGACACCACACTACCTAGAAGGGGAAAACAGAGCAGCATAGAAAATCCCAGCAGGTTCTCTTAATTGTGACAGATCACATTTATACATATTTTACAGTGATTTCATTATGGACATACCAAAGAGCAGAACACTACCAAAACTACCTGTTTAACTGGCTGCAATTCCGACACATTGACAATAAACCCACAATCAAATACCAGACCACAAGTACCTAAAATAGAGCAAAAGAGGGAGATGTAGACACAGAAAACAGGACCCTACCTTTTCCAGGTCTGATCCACTGTAACATGCTGGTAAAGAGCAGGCAGATCCCTGCCTTCCTCAGCTCTGCTCAAAACTGACTTCAGCACAGCTCTTCCTGTTTGACCTTCTTATCTTTCCTGTTGATTGCACAGCCTGGCTTGGATGTGGCCAGTACAAAAAGTTGTCTATTAACCAATACAGTTAATTCCAAAACTTTTTTCTTTTTTCTTTTTTTTAAAGAAAAATATTCCTGAGAATGGAGTTCAGCTACTAAAGTTCATTATGCAAAACAGAAATGTATCAAGTGCTGGAAGTTTCATTCACACACTCCAGCTTTTCAAAGCAATAATTCATTGTGGCATTTTGCATTGGTGGCTAAAAGGCTCCAAGGGACACATCCAGGCCATTGTGTTAAAAAAAGCATTGTTCAGGAAAAAGTAACAAACAGTCCTTCAGATAGAGGGCTTTGTCACTCCTTTGCTTTTGATTGCAAAATCAAATTTCTTGCTATCATTACAGATGCAAAAAACACCGATGAAAAATTGTTTGACAAAAAAAATACACCAGTGCACTCAGGTTTAACTTGCAGAAGTGTATTATTTAGCAGATCTCGAAGCAGGGTTCCTTAATGAGGAACTGGATTAGAATAAAGACGCCTTTACTGATGCAGTAAAAAGGGCGAAATTCATTTATTCTGTTGTGCACATTTCTTATATATGATAAAATAGTTTACATTCCATCCTTAAAGAAGATTCTAGCTCACTGGTTACAGTCCCTTGACCTATCTATAAAACATCCTGTAATTGGCACAGTTCACAAACACAGAGATTAGACTATTCTTATCTTTATACCTACATTTTCTCTACGTTATTTCAAGGTTTCAGGCCTTTACAGGCCTCTGCAGGCCCCAGTTAGGCCACAGCTAGACTAATTAAGTGAAGCCTAAGTTGTCCAATTTCTTGATTAATAAAGTGTCCCGCTACAAGATCTATCATGCACCATGCAGCATTAAATATCAGTTTAGGGAATTTAGCAACACTGCTGTGGAATGCACACAGAGTTTATCTTCTGTGTAATGACTGATCCATGTGCAGTACCCTAAATGACCCACAAAAGCAGAGGGGTTTGAGATGATGAGCTGTCCCCACTGCACTGCTGCCCTCCTACAGCTCCTGCCAGCAGGAGTGCCAAAATCAGTCCCTTTAGACCTTAGTTATGACTCCTGCCAATCCATCTCCAGGAACATGCACTTAAGAGTTGCTTTTAAACATTAGAAATCAGATATTAATTATAAATCATGCTCTAATTTACCTTCATCTCATCACACCACATAAACATGAATTATAAATGCTACTTCACACTGATCGGGCAGTCTGTTCCTGCAGTGTGCTTGGGAGCTCTCCACCTTCCCAGAAATTATGAAGTTGGAAGGTACTCAAGTGATTGTGTAAATCACAACCAACCAATCATCCCAGAGGGAATTAATTTGATATTGCACTATAATGCAGTACACAAAGCATACCACTTCAGGAGCAATTAATTTATGTAGTAACTATGCCAACAGCATGAAATACCACATTTCTGTTACCACTTTACTGAGTAATTTTCCACGAGTTTCGTAAATGTCTAAGTCTTTTCATCACATTTATTTTATATGTATATTTAAAGATAATATTTGGTTACATTTTATTACATCAGTTCTTCACTAGTATTCTGCTTTTTTATGTGATTCAAAGTAGTTTTGAAAAAAAACCATGAAGAGTCATCTAAGCCTGTATTTTTCCCAATGGATAATAAACTTTTAGTCTCTATTTCTGAGTCCAAATTATTGTAGAATCTACCACTGATTAGTACATCCCTAAAATCCTAAAAGATCTAACTAATTTTAATTTTAGAGTACTGAAATTAGGAGAGATGCAATTCACATCAAGAAAGATGTAACAAAATACCGCCAATTCGACTCCAGACTCCTTATCTCCCTTTTCCATACTATCATAAAATAGTTTGAGTTGGAAGGGACCTTTAAAAGTTGTCTTATCCCACTCCTCCCTGCAGTCTTCAACTAGATCAGAAATATCCAGCTTTCTCTATGATTTTACTCTGAAGTCATGCTCCATGGTATTTCATTACACCACAGCCAGTACTTCAATTCTTGGTGGTGTATATGGACATGTAGTTTGGGTGGAAACAAGAAAAACAAAGTTTTCAGCTTTAAGGTAATGACACCAAAAGTTGTCCTTGGACTGACTTCCTGTTGTCTTATTGAAACAGTACCAATCTGCATTACAAAAATCTAAGTGAATAACCTTATTGGACATCTGCTCTCACAAAATAACTCCAGAGACCAATATATTGCAGCATACAGGAAAAAAACAGAGGTAGCACAGATTGGTTTCCATATTAGTAATCACATCCCTTATGCTACATTCTAATTACTATGAATTGTGCTACCTGTTTCAGGCTTCCTTTCGCTAAAAATAGGCTCCAGAGTTGTTTTTTCTAGTCAATTCTTTACCTAGCAAAAGTACACAAAGACTTGATAGTCCTGTTTATGTTGGGTTATCCCTGATCTCTTCAGAATTATTAAAAGAAGCTGACAGGAGACTGGGGAGGACATTGGGTGTTGATACAAGACACTTCCTCTAATTGTCTCTCAGGCATTGCTTTTCATCATCCTGTTTGTCTGCCTTTCTGCAACTGCGTGTTTTTCTGATCATTTTTCACTTCAGCACCTTGTTTTAGGGAAAACAACACATTTTAATATCAAGGCCAACTTATACCTTCCAGCATAACTGTTATTCCACTTCAGTTGGGGAAATACACATGAAGGAACAGCCCACTGCCAAAAAGACTAATTCTAACTTGTAAAAATATTGAAGCATAACTCCTTTGATTATTCACTGATAAGTGACAGGAATAACAGTTTTAGGTGAGAAGGGATCTTTCTACACATTTTTCTCAACTCCTGTCTGATTTCTTTCATCCCAAGTCCAATATATGTTAACAATCTTATTGCCCCTTGCTGGGCCAATCATAAAAAGATCTGTTTGTTCCATGTTTGGCATTCTCCGCTATTTACATCTAATATGGCAAACCTGAATTCACACAAGATACTGACTGCTGTCTTGGCTAAATTAGTCTCTGTTGGTTCCTCTTTCATCTAGTAATTGAGGTACACCCACCTAAAAAGAAATGTAATATTATACAATCTGTATTTCTTAGTTCAAAAAGAAATATCAATTGAGCCCCTAGATGTGAAAAACATTCAGCTTGAAGTATTAACACACAGTGCTAACATTTTAGCAAACTTACCCAATTATATTAATTCTAGCCAGATTATCAGCATGCATGGATATTAGTTGTGTTATGTTCATGCTATTATTACACACAACTTCCACAGAAATAGGTTTAGCCATATGTTTCCTTTTGATTAGCATGTTATCGCTCCACAGCAACTGTATATAGAACTAGCTAAAGTGCTTTTTTCTGGTCTCCTGTCATCTTTGCATCTGCCTGCTTGAAACCCAGATAGCTATACTTCCCCCCCAGGTCTTGAAAAAACACCATCCCTGCTCCATAGCCAGGTTCAGAAAGGAAAAACAGAAAATAAGAAAAGAAAAATATACTGCCACCCATCTGTACGGAAATGCTGTCGCCTTATAGTCTGCAGGAAAATGCTGAGTCAAAACATCCAGCTGTTACACCACTCACACAGTTCCTGAGCTGTTTACACAGCCCACTACTTCATGGCTAAGTTTGCTTACAATTACCAAATGCTAAGAATAGATGTTACTGAACTTGTTATTCCCAAGCACAAGAAGGGTCATGGTACACACCTGACAGAGCTTCCTCCCAAGTTTAGCATCTCCCAGTGCCACTGCTACTCTCTTGAAAACACTGTTATCTGCCGACCAAAAAGCCAACTAACCATGCTCCTAACCAAGAAAGCCCATATTCAAATCTCAGCAGGCAAAAAGGGATCCAGTCATGAATGGATTCACAATTGCATCTCGGTCACGGCATGGATCATAGGCCTTCCCACAGTAGAGAAGGAGAAAACTTCTAAAAGAGTCTCATCAGCTCAGAATAAAAATTTCAATCATCACTCACCACTTAGAATCACTAATACTTAGATTAATCATTTCATTTCTGTACTTTATGGCTGAGCAGGATTTATTTTCTGCCCTGTAGGAATAACAGCCTCCCCAAACCAAGCATAAACTTTGGAGCTCCATGCAGAACAGAAAGCACGTTACTTCTCAATCACCCCAAACCAAATACACTGACAGAGTCTGTATTCACAAGCTTCAGCATAGGAAATGAGCTTTCCATATTTTTCTTTCATCTTGCAAGTGGAATTAACAAACCACTTGGCAAATACAGCTTCTAAAACATCCAATTATCAAGAAATTAGGAAATATATGTTGACATGGAAACAATAATTCTATTCACCTTTAAACCTCCCACAAGTAAAAGGAGAAAAAAAAAATCTGTATTCTCAGCACTTTACACTTAGACTCTAACAGAATATCCTTTTTTTTTTTTTTAAATATATTTTTCCCCTTGACAGGATAAATCCCCACCTTTCACAGCATTACAGGAGAATTAAAAGAAAAAGAGGTACTTCCTTTTATAATTAGGTGTAGTGATTTTTAATTAAAGGTTAATTATTTTCAGCTGCTTGAAATTTGCAGGTAGAAGTAGGACTTTATTTTTAAGGAAATCTTCTTATAGGTAGCCAGGATATAGTTCTATATTATAATCATATATTGAATAGAGATTATTTGTTATGCTGTTCAAATGGATGAGATATCTCTTGTCCTGCAGAGGACACTTTCCACAGGGCCACATGTCCATGAAGGTTGGAAGAGACCTTCAAGACCATCTAGTCCCACACTGAGCACTTAGAAAAAGGCACCACTCGAGGCTTTTTCCTGGAATAAGATTTATCACTGAGGTTGTCACAGCTTTTCTGCTATCCTTTAAAGCAGAGAAAACTATGTCAGTGTATCTAAAACTGTTTATTCAGAGGAGTGCAGTAGAAAGCCACAGCTCCTTGATCTTAAAAAAGAAGTGGGAGGAGCAGCAGCAATGAATATTTAGTTCTGCTTCAATTCCTTCTTCCTTCTGAGGATTTGCATAAATGTGTACTATTTGAAATGTATTTTTATATTTCCATATACATATTCGACTCTTTTCTTTGCTAGCATGCTAGAGCACTTCTGGGATGGATAAAAAGACTTTCAAGAAAGAAGCACTTAAAATCCTTAGCCATACAGTTCTTAATTTGCAGAACTGAAATTTTACCCATCTGCTTAGTGATTCTGCTTAGCGCTAAAAAGTGCAGGGCCGTGGAAATGTATTTATAGGAGCTTGAATATATGTGGAATACAGATATCTCCTGAGCTAGTTTTGGCATTGAGAAAGTAAATTTTGACTTCCTTAGGCATTCAAAAAGTGGAGAAAAGATATTTCGATATGGATTCAGTAGGAATTAAGGCTTATTTTTGGCTTTCCTAATGCTCTGTGGAAGAACATGCCTGAAGGAATATCTGGAAGACCAAAACCAATAGATAGCCAGGATAGAAACAGGATAGAAACAATCTCAGAATTTCAATTTATCATCCTATAAGTTCTGTTCCATCCACTAAGTGCAACTTGGCTTAGTGCCAGTAGTTTTCTCTTTGATCAAGGTAGCCCAAAATACTGTCTTCCTATAGTTTGGGATTAGCATTTCCAGCCACCAAAATGTCTATAGTAGAGAAAATCCTATAGTGATAATTTTGACTTCAACAAATAACTATAAAAGTCTGTCTTCACATAAAACTAGCAAAATAATTGGAATTTTTCCAAATTACTGCTGCCCTCTAGTTGAGACCCAAAGAAGGGTTTACGTGTCCATTTTTTGCAGCTGTATCTGTAGATCTAATTTATAATTTCTAGCAACAACTTTCCTCTCATATTTATCTTTTTAGACCATTTGGACACAGGTACCAGTACTAAATACATTAAAAGATGTTTAGAAACATAACAAGCACAACATTTTCTGCTTAAGTATCCAGCCTTGTATGCTTGAGGTAGTACTTCTTATAAGAAGAATAAAATCTTTAAAAGGTATAGTGTCTTTGTCAGCCTTGAGAAATATGAGGAAAGATTTTCTATTTATCGGGGAAAACCTGAGACAGTGGAATATTTGTCGAAATGGATCTGAAAAACCATGAAAACTCTAGATGCTTCCTGTCTGAAATTTGGCCTTGGAACCATCTTACAATTCCATTTATGGACTTTTGATTTAATCAACTGTATTTGCACTAGCCACTGCAGACAATAATGGTGTTAAAGTGTGAATGTGTGGGGCAATGCTATAAAAAGATTCCTACTAAGTTTAAGGCTATGCAGCTAAACACAAAAATTTTAATAAGCATTAACGTATTTTGGACTCACTCCAATAAATGCATAGCATGTTTCATGTGCATTGATTATATTCAGTGATATTTTTTCCACTTTTTCCCATGTTTGGAAAAAAAAAATTACGCTTCCATTCCTTCTTTATTTCTACTTGACATCTGTGCATATGCTATCCACAAACCCCATGTAAACTTTAGGTTCTGTTTTAGGTAGGCTTGGTCCAGGCCATTTCATACAGACTGAGACCTTCCCCTAGTAAAGCCAGGAAAGCAACACAGGACAGCTTTGTTGCAGCTGAGGACACAAACAGAAGTATCAGTCACAGATGTATTTTTCTAGGGCCTGATGTCTCAGGAATGTTCCCTGCCAGAGCAGGCTGAAAGTTCCTGCAAACTGTCACACATCTTCCCAGGCAAAGCCTCACTTACAGACAGTGCTACAAGAGAATTTTATCACCTCAGAAGAGTTTATATTTTGCTGGCATGAGGCTGCATTTTATGGTTGGTTTGGTTTTTTTTTTTTTTACATAAGAACAGTGTTAGATATACAGTGTAGGATAAGGAATGGGAAATCAGCACACATCAGCCTGGGCTGCAAAACAGAGTTAAATTGACTCAGGGCCAAGGGAGAAGCTGTAGCTTTACATAAAGAGTGGTTTTCCAAGGAGTCACATTTGCAAGAGATCACAATATGCTTAATAAGTGTTAACCTCTCTGCCACAAAAGGGACCACATTATTCTTCTTGTTGTTTACTACAGAAAGCACAACATTTATTTACATGTTTACCATCGTAAGTACTGATATCAGTGGTTACATAGACTGTGTGACATTGCACTGAAATCCTTGCAAGCTTCATCTGCCATTCCCAAATTAAAATTAAATTTTTGCCACTGTTTTTTGCAAGTGTAGTGACTTTTATATTATTCATGCTTTGTTTTGGCTCTTCCCCAAAACCATCTCTGCATTTGTATTTCTGCCCATTTCACTGCTGTAACCTTGGAGTTTGTGATCCTTGTGTGTGAATTCTATATGGATGCTCATCATTACCTGCTAGACTTCCTGCCATGTGCAGCAGCCTGCAATACTAAAATTTATTTGTTCTGACCAACTTTCCAAAAGCTGACTGCTGACATGAGAGAACAGTCCTTGATTGTCTCACTGTAACAAAGATTTCTTTCATCCTCAGCCATTGTTCCCTTTGATGTTATTTCACGCTTTCTGTTTTCAAAGTTTGCCTGGGAGTTCTATTTGACCTACTGATCATAACGCATTTAGGTTTGTAGTGGGTAATGGATGTTCTAAGTTATAGCTGCTGATGCAGTGTTTATATGCTTCCCACGGTGTGAGAGGGGCTTTGTATAAAAGTTATTACTGACATCTTGATAGTGCAACTCAGACATCTTAATATAGTGCCACGTTATTATTTCATTATGGCTGCTTCACACTAATTCATTATTTATAAACACGTGTGCTTCTGGCTCAGTGAGTAGCTGGCAATTTATTCCCATACCCAGAATCTCATTTTAAGATCCCAGTTTGTTACTCTTCTGGAACTTCAGACTTGCCTTATATTTTATTTACTGTCAATGTCATTCCAATGCAAAAAACAGAGTAAGATGGTGGAGAGGTAACCGCTGTCACTGGTTGCAAACACAAGAGTGGCTTATTTTGGCAACTGCCCCAGTACCAGTAATTCTGTGATATAGTAATTTTAATGTCAAAAAGATCATGACTAGATATGGAATTAGTCATAAAATTAGAGAAGTTTCAGTCTAGTTACAGGACTGTAACCCAGGCAAAGTAGCCCAGGTCTGAATTCCTAAGAGGTATATGACACCAGAAAAATAAAAATAGAAATGTTTTCAACACAGGGATATTTAGGGAGCTTTCTTCACACAAAAGTGAATCAGTAAAAAAGCAAAAGAGGGGTCATGACAGCATGTCATGTGAGGTTCTTAACCTCCTGTGATACCAAAGAATTTCTATTTTTGAATTAATAGGAAAATGACATATTTCTGTAAATTTATAGAACAGGATTGAAGGATAATTTTTCATTTAAAAACATAAGCAATTCAAAATACATTACTGTAAATTGCAAGATTTCTTTTGTCTTCCAGAAGATATAACAGCTCTCAAAAGACAGCAGCTTAGACTGAAAATCAGACTATAAAGTAGATTTCAGGTTTAAAAGTAAAAATTACTGTAGATTCTTAGGAGCATAAATTCAGTTTTCAAGACTATACAATAGAACTTAATGGCATGAAATACAGAGCTGCACAGTAGGATTTACAAAAGCAGGTCTAATTTATGTGATTTTTTTTATGAGTTCTTTTTTTTTTTTTCCATGAGATATCTATTTAGGACAACTTCAGAAGTGTTTCAACAACTAATAGCATAGATGGCACAAACTAATTGTTCTTTTAAGTCTCACTCCAAGTTGGTATTTGACCTCAAAGTCTTGTGATACTGTATCAGCTTTGAACATGAAGCCAAGGAAAAACTTCCCCAGGTTAAACAGATGCTTGGATTTGTAGTTTTCTATAGTCTGGATTAGCATGTAAATCTCTTCTGGCAACTGGATGGATAATGGCTTTTTTAACAGGTTTTTTTTTTGTTTTGCTTTGTTTGGTTGTTGCTGTTTTGGTTTGTTTCTTCGTTTGTTTGGGTTGGTTTGTTTTGTCTGGTTTATTTGGAAGAGATAAAGGTTCTGCTTCATTCCCAGCCCAGAAGTTCTAGTTCCTCTCTCTCTTGCTGGACCCTCCATCATTGAGGTGCTTTTAAAATATGACCCCTTTCATATGGCAGTGACCTAAAAAACTTTGCAGACAAATAATCAAATAAAAATAATAATATTATTGTCCTGGAAGACCACGACCACCCTGAAGACAGAAACTTCAGAAATATTAGAAACAATCCTCTTTTTCTTGCTTCAGCTGGATCTTTTTGAACTGAAGATACACAATATTGAATTTTTTCTTTTCCTTTACATTTACAGTGCTCACTCTTTTTTTTTTCTTTACATGAAAACATATTCCCTTACTTGAGGGAAGATACATAAAGATATATTCCCTTATGTGAGGAGGATGCATTTCTGATAAAAGGGATGGCTACAAATTCGGTAGATAGTGAAGATTTTATTTTCCTGATACAGCTGATACAATAGAGCAAGACACAAAGATGTACTTAAGAAAGACATACAGTTTAAATGCACATGGACAGTAAAATGCTAAGTTCTTCCATAATATTGTCCAAATAATACTAGTGGAGAAATTTTAGAAAATACTTCTATGCTAAAAAGTAAAATTGTCTTGCATAGCATTTTTCAAGCTCCTCCTTCAAAAAAAAATGCTCTTAGAAGAATTCAGGATGACACTGAGTACATGAATGAAGAAACAGGATCATCAGGTTTTTCAGGTGCCAATTGAATTCCCAGTAATGACAGAAGTGGTGCAAAGTGCTGACAGGTGAAAGGCTCACTTTTCAGCCTTCTTCACAGTAGCTGAAAAAGCTGATTGCTTTCAAAAATGAAAATCAAGAGATGACTGCCCACTAGCCTGATACTGGTAATAAGAAGCTGAATATAACACTGCCCCTAAGAGTGTATCTGCCTGTTCTCAGGATGGATCATTGTCCTGAAAGATTTGAGCTATTTCCTCTGTGGGACTGGGTTCTCTGTTTAAATTGTTCAGTATAAGCTTTCTTGGCAACTCTTTCTGGATAGTTTGACTTTGATTATGAAGCCAACAATTTCACCACACTTTTGCTATCAAGCCTTTCAAGGACAGCTTCTCAGAGAAAGTGACAATGTCTCTCTGGAGAGCAAGGATATCACCAAATCCGACAGAATTCAGAATAAACTCTGGCAACTATTTTTGCCATAGACCACTCATGCACTGAACTGTGATCTCTTCCAAGTAATGCTTGTGTCATCTGTGTCATCCATGATACTGAACCACCTCCAAAAGTCAGTGAAGCAGGGCTTTTCCTGGATAAGCTTGGAGAAGATCTTTTTTTAGACAGTAGACCTTTTAAGTGCTGATTACTCCCATGTTCATTGGTTGGAGTAATGGGATCTTACCAGATGCAGACAGTGATTTTTCCAGTGGTTCACAGGACCTTTTAATCAAGCTTGTGGCAGATGGCATTACCCTAAACAAGGGGAAATTCAAAGTCCATGGCCTGTTTCTCACAGTGTTCCCTAAGATCTGGCACTGTGTGGGGACTTTGAGCATTTTGTAGTAACCTTGACCTTTAAGTTGTCTCTATGACTTGTAGGAAAAACTTCCAAAAATCTTTTATGGCCCTGGGGTTCTCACTGCAATGAATTATGAAAGGCTTTAGCATGCATTTCTCCTTTTGCAGGGCCACCCAGCAGAAGGGTCAAACTGTCTCTTAGCAGCCTTCAACCCCAAGGCAGTTTCCTCTGCATTACCTCCAATACAGATTGTTCACCCACCACGTTCAACACAGGAGTTCTGTCTAATTTAGCTTTAAAAGCAACACTTCTGCATAGCCACAGGGTTAGTATCACAAACATCACTCAGAGATTGCCTTGAACTCATGATGATTATTATATGCAAAGACATTTCATGATTAAAACCAAAGTTGATAATCAAACAATAAAACTCGAGAACAAATGACAGAAAGTGACAGATAGCAGCATGGTACTGAAGTTACAAGTCACTCATTTCAGGGAGTGACTAACTAGAGTAGGAGTGAAGGGTGGAATCTGATAGAACAGTGTAAATTCATAAGTGACACAGAGAAAGTGAACAGGGAATTATATGTTTGCTTTCTCTTCTACTACAAGAATGAGCAGGTATCAAGTAAAATCAGCAAACAGCAGGTTCAAAACAACAGCATATAGTTCTTCATAGCAGGCATTTTGGCTGTGAAATTCCCTGCACAGGATGCTGCAGTTGTTTGAAGCATGCATGGGTTCAAGCTATAACTGGACAAGACAACAAAAGAAAATCCACAGAAGGTTCTCCTAAACAAAGAACACACATCTGGCTCAGGAAATCCCCTCAGGAGATACCCGCTGATGGTGGCTGTCAGGAATGGGATGTTACTTGTTTAGATTGTCTGATCCCGTGGCTGCATGGATTGCAGGTCCACATTCTTCCTGATGGCAGTGATTATGTCCAGGGGTTCCCCATGCACATCAGACAAATGGCATAAGAGCCATAAGGTACTGCCATACTTACACAGGGTCAAGGACCACGATTCTCTACAAAGCATGATGTAAGCACTGCTACAGAGCTCATCTCTCTTCAGTTTCAGGTGCAGGCTGGGAAAGCTGCGTAGGTTTTATGCTTACAACTGTTAATTAAGTTATAACTTTTAGGCAACTGTCAGTGGAACAGAGAGTAATCAGCAGACTGATATTAATGCAAAGCAAGTCTTCAAATCCCTATTTCCTCACGCTGTTACTGTAACCCCATGCTGCCCCGAGCACAGTCTGAAATCAGCATCAGAGCAGCTGTGCAGAACAGTATGCTTATGCAACCACGTTGGCTGCTTTCGTATTTATTAAAACAGATGTTTACTTTTGTAAAAAAAAATCCCATTAATTCTCACAGAAATAAAACAGATTTTCAGATTGATGAAATACTGAATAAATCGGTATTGAATAAACAAATTACTTTAATAGTAATTGTGTGCCCTTGTACTTTCAAATCCAAAGGATCAGTGAAATTTCACCTGAGCCAGAAAGCACTGCTTTCCCCTTCTGAACGCCCAGACTTGCCAGCACCTTTCGTGCGGTGCAGCGCTGCCTGGGAGTCCGGGCTGCGCTGAGGAACAGAACAAGCACCCTCATCGTCACCGCCCGGGCGCTTCGGGAACATGCCGGAGCACCTGTGCACCTCATTACTTTGCCTGGGCATCGTACGAGCCGAGCACAGGCGGGACGGGCGAATGCGGAGGAAGACCTCAGCCGCAGAGCGAGGGAGGCCGGACGGAGCGGTGGCGGCCGGCATGCGGGAGCGGGCTGCGGCTCCAGCCGAGACCTGGGGAGAAGTTTCTGCTGGGCGCGGGGTGGCTGCAGCAGCGCTGCCCGCAGAAGCGGCGGGGCCGCAGCCGCCCCCGGCCGCAGCAAGGCACGGAGGGGGATGTAGTCCGCGGGCGGCGGCGC
>VXBQ01007003.1:751382-854201 GCA_013400175.1 Phainopepla nitens | reverse complement strand
CCTGTGTCCGTGCCCCCGCTGGTTCCCAGCGGCTCGGGGCTCTCGCCGCGGCCCCGCAGCCGAGGTGCGGTACGGGCGGCATCAGCTGGAGCCCCGGCCCGATCGGCATTCCGGGTGGGGGCGCACAGCTTTTCAGAGGGGGATATCTGGGTTAAAAGCCCGGCCTTTTCTGCTGGCCGAGATACTGTGGTGGTAGAGAAGGTGAATATTGGGGATGTGCTACGGAGCCCCAAGCTAAGAGTCCTTCCCGGAGGAGTCCAGTTGCCCAGGCAATACAAAAGTGATTTATCCTGTGATACATGCAGGATTTGAGAACTGACTTGGAACTGTATTTTATAGCGATTCAGCATTCATCTGCCTTGTGTGTCGGCGGGGGATGGTTACTTCAAAGCACGGCTGATCGCAAAATATTGCAGTCCTTAAAACAAATGCAGGGTTGTGCACAGAGGAGAGGGAGGACTGTGGGAGTTGGTTGTGTATTTCGTTTCCGAGGGTAACTGTAGTGCTAAATATACGCTCTACCACAACAACAGGGAGAGGCTGAATAGCTACAATTATGTGGTGACTCTGTATGTCAACATGCTTAATCATACCACATCCTCTCACCGAGCCAGATGGGAGCCTGGTGCAAACAGAGAGGAGAACGAGCTCCCGGTTAGGACAGTGAATGACCTGGGGTCAGGCACCTGCTGCAGATTGCAGCTGAAAACCTGGTCTGTCATTTCCTCATGTTTGTTGATGGTGTAAGTGCTTTCATGTGTGCTGATTGTTCTCGTTCTCACATGGTCTGTGGGTGAAACCTGTACTGCCAGCATGCCGGCCCTCTCTGTGGAAATGCCCAGGCCAAGGCAGGTGTGCAGGTGAGAGCAAAGCGTGTGTTGCAGCGTGTTTGAACTACAACAGAAATCCCAAGTCTGTTTCCTGACTTTAAAGAGCATCGAGGTAGTTAACAGGGATGGTAACATCTCCTTTGGCACTGGTGAAACGCCAGTACAGAATCCTTTCCTTGGTTGCCTGGATGTAATTTTGAATTGAAGAACATGAAATACTGAGAAATGTTTAAATTCTATTGTGGTAGAACTGAGCCTGGTAGAGGAAATATTAGAGTCCAAATTTTTCTCTGGGTAATGTTTTAAATGTCAACTAAATAGATTTGAAAGTTATAAACCCAGTAGAAAAGTTAGTGCAGAGGAGACTTGACACAATTCTCTCTCAGTAATTGCTCCAAACATGATGTAAATTAAATAGCAAAAATGAACAGTGCCAAGATAAAAATAACATCCTGGGAAAAAAGAGAGTGGAAAAAAACCCTGAGAGTTCTTATGTCTCATTTGAAAGAATAAGTGGCAGTTTTAGGAGTTTTGGTTTTAAGTATAGGGTTAGCTTTGATCTTTCCAGATTTTGATTTTGATTTTGATTTTCTGTGTGGGCTATGTAAACAACCTGCAATCAATTCTCATGATAAATTAAATGTGAGGAGCCCATATCTACTCAGTAAAATCAATGGAAATTTTCCATTAACGTTGATGGGGCGAGTATTGTACGACAAATTCAATGCCACAGTTTGTCTAAAATTGCTGTTCCCAAAAGATTTCCACCAAAATTACTATGGAAAGGCTTACGTTCAAAGTTTGCTGATTACTGTAACAGAAAGATATTTCTGGTTCTGCAAAGAAAACAAGGGTGCAGTGGGGTGTTAAAATCAGCCCCACACAAGATTCAATGAATAGCTGCATGGTTTGGTAATCCAAGAGAAATCCCCAATATCTCTTTTACTCTTGAAATGGAGCAAACTGTTGTGGATCTGCCTTATTCATCCAGAAACTTTTGCTCAATCTGTGTCCCCTCTTGCACCAAGGCAACACATCATCCGCTGTCTGTATCAAGAGGGTTCCAGACACTGCTTTGCCACTTTAACCATAAGATTTGGCATTAGATATAGAAATGCTTATATTTGGTAAACATGATGTAGTTTGTAATATATCGATATAGGTAATACAATTTAAAACGGTTCAATAGTACATGCATTGTGTCCTAATGAATGGACTGCAGACTCCTGCTATAGTTTTAAATCTAGGACAGCTCAGATGCATTATTACATATGTTGCAATTAGATTTTTCCACACATTTTTCCTCAGCTGCCTTCTATAAACTTACCATTGGTCTTGGCTGGAACTGTTTTTAAGAAAGAGCCTATTCACTGCTTTTTGTATCTGGGAGATTTACACATAATGGTTGTGCTTTTAGGATATTAAAGGTACTTTTAAGAGTTTATAATATGGTTTTCAGTCTAATAATTCAATTATTTGCCATCTTGAAATCATAGCAAGAAGAACAGGATAGGTTAAATATTTGAGATTGCGGCAATGAGGTTCTCCTCAATTCCCAGAAATAGGGTAACATGATGAGGGTATTTAAGTGCAAAAAGGGAATCACAGAGCTAATTACATACTAGGTGAATTATCTTAGATTAGATTAAATTAAATGTCATGACACAAATTCACACAGCTATTTAGTCTTTAAACTATTATATTAAAGGGACAATTTTATTGCATGGATCAGAGAACAGCTAATCGAGTGTCACAGCCCAAATGGAGCAGGAATGTAGTGGCTCTGGTTACAAAAGAGGTTACTCAGGTCGGTCACACAGGGTCCAGCTCAGCTTGAAGCTGATTAATTTCTTTTCAAAGTTCACATGCAACTATGCTGATAAGAATCCTCCCTAGAGACAGTAGTTATGATTGTTTCAGACTGTGTTATATTTTATACTTAAAGCATTTTTCTTTCAGCCCTTTGTTCTGAGCATTGGTAAAAAAGCATTGAATTACTAGACAGGAGCACCAGGAGGTCAACTTGCTTTGGATTTTGCCAGTTAATGAACACGTTTACTTTATAAGGTACAATCCTACATGTTTCATAATTAAACAAAGGCAGAACTACTTCATTTCATTGCCATTTTAGCCAAGTTTCCCTGAAAAAAACAAACAGTGACATATATTTCCTGATGGTATTTTCTTCCTTTGAGGTTGAATTGCAAAAACTCAATTTAATTTCTTAGGCTGTAGAAAACAGGAAGCTGTGTCTTGGGATTTGTTAAGGTTTTGGGGGATTCTTTACAGCTCTTAATAAAATGGTTTCAGCTCAGTGTTTGTACCTTTTAAATGGCAGCATGTTCTTGGATGGTGGGGACTCACAGCACAGTTAGGAGAGGGTGAAGTAGGTCAGAAGAGATTCTCAGGTGATGTCACATCAGCTGGTAACTCCTGACTGCAGGACATCCTGTCTCCCAGTGCATCCCATCTCTGGAAAGGTGGCTAGTTCTGCTTACAAAATCCAGGTATTTGGCTTTCTGAGTGAGGTCTCCTTCTTTCCCACTTGCCTGTTTTCAGTGCAGCGCCTGTCCAGTACTGAGTGCCCTTCTGGGCTGGTGTGGGCTGGTATCTGTTCACATCTTACTGCCCCTGCAGTACGATGTACAAGTTGTATGCTCTCAGTTTTGCTCCTCAGGGCGTTATTGCTTATGTACTTAAACACCAATAATTATCTTTGATATAAAAACACAGAGGGCTAAGAAATGTAGCCAAAAATTGAGAAATACAAGCATAGCTGCTCTCTTCTTCTGTGCAATGGGATGGCCAACATTGAAGGAGAAGTGAGGAAATCCTGATTTTAGTTTTGCTTGATTTGACAAACAAGTCCCCTCTACCCTACACAAGTTAAGGCTTTAACAGTGGCAACTCCTCTCTCCTAATTATTGTTAATTGTAAGCTCACTGCTGCATTTTCCAGTCCTGTAGGGGTTTGCTGTAGGGTTTTTGCTCACCTTTGGACCTTGGGTTCTCCAACCAAGCACCCAGCGCTCACAGTGATGAATTAAACATATTAGTGTTAGAAGGGCTTGTGCTGCATGGGGCTGTTAGAAGCAAAGCTCTGGAAGTGCCAGGATGAAAGATGACCAGGCAGCAGAGCTGGGTCTCTGCACAAGCCCAGCATAAGATGGAGGGCAGTGCATGGGCCTTGGAGATTATTGGACAATTTGCTGGCTTGCTCTCTGCATCCTTAAATACAACCTTAAGGCAAACATTTCTGAGTTTAGATTATTCCCGATGTCAAGATCCATTAGCAGTGTGTCAAGGTCCATAACTGTTACCGTCTGAAACATTGGAATGTTTTTTTTCACAGCTTATTAGTTGATGTTTGTGCTCTGGAATCTAGATGGAGTATTGTTTTGCATGAAGCATGGTTATTTATTTTTCCATTTCAGACAAGAAATGTGAGATGAATAAAAACTTTGTTCAGTGAATATTTCTGTAGCTTTAGGAGCCATTTTTTTGCCCTTCTCTGTAAAATCAAATCCTTCTACTGGCATTAGTCAAATTGATCATTAACTATATTTTGAAGAATCTCCTGATCTTACAGGACAATTTTCTTGATCTGTAGATGAAAGAAAACAAAGTCTAAATGCAGTTGGCCATGAAAAATACACATTCCTGATTTGCAGAAGATCACTAGTGATGATTTGAAAACACTTCAGTGTTCTTAATGACAGTTTTTTTGTTGTGTTTTTTTTTTTTGTACTTAGAAACTGTTAATTTTAGGTTTAAGTAACGCTGTCATTGTAAAACAGTAACAGATTGCAGTTGCTCCTCATGGTGGATATGAAGAACAAGTGTGTAATCTTGGTTCTTACTGCATAGTAGCTGCTCACAAATACAGCATCCAGTTCCTTGGGAAGTTTTCAAGTACCTCTTCTGTCAGTTCATTTCTAGCATCAGGCACTATGATACCTCAGAAGAGGATGAAATGTGGTTCTTCCTCTTCCCTTTTGCCAAGTTCAGTTGCACTTCAGTGGGGAAAAAAAATCCCTCACCTGTACTGGTTAATAGAGTGAAATAGCTGGGTGTGATGTACAAAAGGGGGAGCACGAAGCATTCACTTGTGTTCCTTCGAGTCTATTTCAGGCAGTGGCAAAGTAAGATTGAATTGCTGTGACACTGTTTGTATGGTAAAATTCACGCTGAAATAACAGTTAAAGTTTGATGCATGTCATATGAAAAACAAGCCACAGAACCTGTTCTGCTGAAGTGTCAGGCAAGAGCTCTTGTCACTTTAAAAAATAGGTCATATACTTCCTTCTCTTCCTAAGTATATGACTTAGAGATTATATGACATAGAGTATGTAACTTAGGATAAAGGGAATTTCAGAAGTGATTCATAAGGCAGTTTACTAGTTGATGTCTCAATATATACTGGGATCTTCTCTGCTGAGCAGCTCTGAGTGGGACTGAATGAATGGGCAGCCTTGTATGCAGGGATTCATTTGGAGAGTTCTTAATCTGAAACCACTTTGGCTTTTTGTTGACTTATTTTTACCTCTGTCAAGAGAGTTTACTGAGGTACATTTATAAATCCTAGATTGCTGTAAATTTTGCAGTTAAAAATAATGTGAATGCTCTAGAAGTCATGAAAAATACTTCTACAGTTTTGTTTTTATTTTTGTCTCAGTTACCTTCATTTGCTTTGCTGTGTTTACACGTTCTTCCCCTCTCTTTTCCTGTTGGTGTTCTCAGTATTGCAAACTCAGCTGGGGCCTGCAAGTCAAACAGGCTTTTCTGTTCTTTACCTTGTAAGAGCCCACTGAGGATATTTGATTGAGTTCAGCTGGGAAGTTTGGCTTTGTGGAGTCTTGTAGCGTTTTCTGTGGTGTTCCTTTGACTTTGCAATGCCAGCAGCATGAAGGCAATCGCCTGGTTACAGTTTTAGATGCAACACAGATACGGAGGATCTAATCTTTAAGGTCACATACACAATTGTGTACTGGTACCAAAGGAAACCATAGAAATGGCTGTGTTGCCACTATTACCCTTGATGAGAGGAGGATGGGAATGGAAGAGGGTTTGCAGCCAAATGCCTTATCCAGGGCACGAGGCAGTCGGGAACAGCTGGGACTGCGTATGTCTGTACCGTGGGTGTCTGGCACTGGCTCCAGCACCTCACCCCTGTGACTTGCACATATGCTCTCTGTTCTGCTGTCTGTTAACCTGGCTGCAAGTCAGGCTTGCCAATTGCAGGGTTTCTGCCTGTGCTCTGAGCCTCGGTTTGCTCGGCAGCTCCTGCCCTGCTCGGACTGAACTCAGCCCTGTGCTCTGCCGCTGGCTTCAGGCAGTGACAGAAACATTCCTGGGAGCAGGTGATGGGTAAATACTGGTGATAAGGGAGGAGAGTTGTTTTGCACTGACCTTTCCATGACTAACAGTGTAACTCAGCTATGATATTCCCACCCACTTGGTCAACAGAGTGGGCCTACCAGGACTGGTGCAGTGAGTGTGATGGGAGAAGCTGCTGTGCGCTTCTCTTGGGAGTGTGGCAGGCAGAGAGAGGGGGTGGAGAGGTCTGCTCTTAATCCACTTGGAGAAGAGAAGACAAGACACAGGGGAATTGAATTGTGTTTTTGGATGGGTGGTTGAAGGGGAGATGAAGCCAAGATCCTCTCACAGAAGCATAGAAAAAGGGCAAGAAGCAACAGTCAGAAGGGGTAGCAGAAGTTCATGCTTGTAAGGAAAAGTGAAATCCCAGTGAAAATGCTTGAACCCAGGAGAGAACCAAGGAGGGCAGCAGAGGGACTGGGAAAACTCCAGCCTCTGAATTTTTCAAAATTTAATAGACTAGGTTGCTCCAGCACTTGCCAAACTGGAGATGGACCTGTAGTCAGCTGGATCTCTGGGTATCTGATTCAAAGTTTTTGTTGGGTATTTGAAATTGTCCTTAACCATGACTGCAGAGCATCTGTTGTGCTGTTAGAGAGATCCACAGGTGGATTAATCTCGAATGTTTTGTGTGGCCATTTACCAGCCACTGGAAAATTGGAGAAGAACTAGTGTCAGCTTGCATGTAAGAGCATGGGTAAGCTTTCCTGAACCAGACCCCATGGAGAAACAGGGTTTTTGTATCACAAATCTGTAGAACACTTGCCTAAAGATGCAGACCTATGCTGGGGGTTATGTGTGTGCAGCTGCAGAGCCCCTCAACAGGGACATGGAGTTCGGTGTGGAAATCTGGCTTCTCCACTGCTGAGACTTTGAGAAGTCCTAAGTATCATCACCCATGGGTGAGATCACTGTGAACTGCAGTGTTTTATCTCTTTGAAACCAAGGCATTTATTTATGTGCCTTTGTACAGAATTAGGTGCAATCATTTCAGTATCTTTGTTCTGCTACAGGTTTTCATGGTACCAAACTAAGGTAACAAGCATCTCACAGATTGCCTTAATTTGTTGTCAGTGAGAGCATAATCACAGCTTTTCTAGCATCTTCTTTACAGCTCAGTCTGTATAAGCCATGAGACCTTTAGTAATAAAACACAATAGGTTGTGTTTCGATTTGCTGACATTTGTTGTCATTATTTCAGATCACTGGACTGTACCAGCTCGGATTGAATGCCTGTGTGGCCCAGTAGCTTGTTTCTTGCTGTGCCCACTGTCCTGACCTGGGAACTAATGATGACAGTGGCTGTGTCGATCTTGGTCTTACGTGTTTTTCAGGATGGTACTAAGGGATCATCAACTCAGATGATGAATTTTAGTTTCTTTTAGTAGTGTGGCCTAAATTTCATTGAATGCAGAAAGCCAGCTTAACAAAGTTCTATTTTTATCTTGATAGACCTACCCACTGACACTGGTTGTCTCTATTATTAATTAGATTTGACCTAAGACTAAAGCCTAGGTTATGCTGAGAACCGTTAACTTATGTTACTGCCAAACTTTAGGGTTAAATCATCTTCCTGTTCTGAAGTCATATGATACATTTTCAGAAAAACTGCTGAAGCAATAGGCATGTTTTGCATTTCTTTCCATAGATCTGTAATTTTAACTTGTGATATGCCTGAGTTTTTTCCCAAGGTCAAAGCTGACTTTTGATGGCAACAACTCAGGCTGTGTCCTGTGAAGTTTGTGAGATTGATGTTAGGGGAGTGCTGCCAGCTCTGAGGAAATGCTCGGCTGAGCTTTCTGTGTCTTGTCTCTGAAGCACATAAGGTCTGCACAGATCTAGAAGCGTGCCGTAGTCGTGCCTATTTTAGAAAGCAGCAAACAGCACGAGCTGCAAATTTAAGTTGGCAGAAGAAGCCTGGCTGTTAAGCTAAAGCTGTCAGAAACTGCCACAATGTTGGTTGGATGCTCGATTTACCTGTCCCACTAAGAATTCCAAAGATGAAGCTTCTCAGACCCTTTCTAAATACAAGGTAAATAGTATTTTTGGAAATACATAGAAATCCTGTATATTGGAGGCAGTCCCAGTTTCCATCCCAGTAATTTTGCTATCATACATGTGTTTTTTGTATGGTCAGTAATTATGTATTTATTAGAGTGATAATTGCTTTCAGTATAGCTGTTTGCACTGTGGGCATCAAAAAGCACAAATATTTCAGTTCTGAATTCCATCTTTAATTCTAGTTACTTGCATAAAATATTTTTGAGACACTGCCTAAGTTATGGGTCAAATTCTGTTGCTAAACCATCTAATCCTCTCCTGCTTCTCTGTATAAGTGGTTTTCACTCATATATCCTAATACTGAATTGCTTGCAAAAGCAGGAGTATGTTCTTTCAAGACAATAAAAGGTATTGAACCTATCACTTCTCCTGATAGTTCTTTTTTGTGTTAGTTACATTGTGTGCTAAAAAGAAATAATTCCCTAAGTGAACCTGTGAATCTATTTTAAGGAGTTGCACATCCATTGTTGCTTAGAGAGACCTTAGCAGTAGGTATACAACAAACCTTGACATTTTAAAGGAAGATTCCTACCTTTAGCTTGGCTTGTGTCTGTGCTGTGGATCTGGAAGGCAGATCATGTCTCTTGTGCTGGAAGGCAAGGGACTGAAATTTAGATAGCCCCATGAATTTTCTAGAGAAATCATTGTAACTGTGCTGTGGAAAAAAAATATTGTGACATTTTTTCCATTGCAGTAATATTATGGCACCCTAGAGGATTAACACTTACTAAAGAGCCAGACTGGTCACCTGGCATTCCACCTTGGCAGCTCTGTGTAGCACTGGAGCAGAGGGAAGGGAACACTTTGAGTGGGCAGTAGGAGCTGCACATCCACAAAGCCACTGTACTGACCCCTAAACAAATCACACGACGTGTTCCATTCCTTCTTGTCTCCAGGCTGCTTCCAACATGGCTCTTGAATCTCACTATGAGTGTTAAAACCTCTTTTTATCAATTTATTTCAGCTTTTTATCACATACTTCTTCACAAGCATCCTGAAATGGTATGGCTTAAAGAAAGCAATAATGCAATAAATGATTGGAAAACTTTTAAATACAAATAATTTAATTATTACTGTAATTGCTGTTATATTAATATTACCTGTATTTTTTCTTCATTTTTTCCCCCTGCATTTTTATATAGTTTGTAAACTATTGGGAGGAGATGTTGCCTCTCACTTTGTGTCATAGGTAAACAGTTGTACTATTTTTAATCCCAAATTAAAAGATAACATCTTATCTTTAGGAAAATGTTGCCATGTTTTGCAGGAACCCCTTCATTTTTTTGGTAGGATGTATCACATTTATGTTCTTTGGTGTCAGGGTTTCTTTTTGGTAGAATTTCAAACATGGTATGTTGGTGCTCATATTTTTGTAAATATATTTAAATATATTTTTTGATTGTTATTATTTGACTGCAAAGCTCGCACAAGAGAAGGGGATTTGCTTGTAGATGCAGAACTGAGAAGAGATTTGTGACTTGTGTTGGATAGGATTAGTCAGGAGAAGAAGAGTCTGAAATATCAAAGTCTGAATTAAATGTTCCTTCTGGTAGGTCACTGACTTTATATGTGTATGAATTAATATATTTTGGGCTATTTTTGGCATTGACATTAATTGCTGACATTTGTCTGTAGATGCAAAAAAGGAAAATAAAGGTTAATTTGCTTGCCATCCTCCCCTAAGTTTTGAAAATAATACCTGGTCCTTAGCTTGTCCAGCAGCTCAAGGAGGGAGGGAAGAACTGGGCTTGAGAAAACCGACTGCAACAAAGCCAGTTTCCTGCTGCTAACTCCATGCCCCTGGCAGCCGAAATATTCCTGCCCTTGATTTTTGTTTCTCTCTGGATCATATCCATGCAGAGATTTCATTTCAAAAAGAAACCAAGATTGCAACTGATGTCACCCAACAGATAAAACTGCACATGTAAAATGCATTAAAAAAAAAAAATCCCTAGAACCTAACCCTGAAAAATGTGTGGGGTTTTTTTAATTTTATTTTTACATGGTAGGAAAAGGCAGCATGTGCTGGCACCCAAGCCGTGAGCGTGCAGCCCCACCAAGGAATCTGTGCAGCCCACAGTGACGCCTGTCCCAGTGTCACTCAGACCCCTGCCAGCAGCTGTCACTGTCACTTGCCAGTTCTTTAAAGCTCTTTAAAGGTGGCATAACGTGGCAGAGATAACGTGCAGCTTTTTCCTCTAGAGACAGGCTTAAGTTAGTATTTCCCCAAAGGCCATTGTTATGGATAAATGCAGCAAAGTGGAAAAGCTCTGGGTTTCTCTCTGCTCACCCATCTCCCTTTCTCAGCTGGGTAAGGAAGCTGGGCTTTGAGGCAACTTTCCAGTTTGTCAATTTCTGCAGCTTTCATCAGTTACAATCACATGGATTCAATAGGTAATTTAGAAAATATTTGTGATCTGTTCCAGGTCACATGTAGCACATGTCAGCTTTTGTATCCCCCAGTGACCTGAAAGCTGAGTTGGGGTGAAGATTATTTCAGTTCTGAGGGCTGATAATGAGTCAAGCCTCTTTACTAGGTACATTTGTCTAGATAAAGGGAACCTGCTCCAAGCCACACATGGCTCTTCAAAAGACACTGAGACAACTAAGTCCATCTTAAAAAAGAAAATCTGACCAAAGTGCACCACGTTGATTGTATCCTATTGCTCTCTGTTTGGAAGCATCAGATTCCTGTGTTCATTTCTCTGTCAGCAGCTTTTGATCATTTCATCATTGCAGAAGAGTGTCACTGCTGGTATGATGTAATTGTTGGGGAAAAGCATATGCATAATGAGAGCTATTCCAAGGAGAAGCGAGCAGACAGGCCGCGTTGGGGTTGCCTGCTGGGGACCAGCTCGGGGTGGTTATGAAGAACTGTTGCTGAACACACTGCTTGCAGCTTTTTTGTTGTTAGAAGCCTTTTGACAACGTTTGGTCTTGCAGAGGTGTCTCACGGTGGGTTGTGCCTGCACCCCTTGTGCAATGGGCCATTGCAGTCTCAGTGTGGAGTGGCTGTTTGCCCACCATCAGGTCAGATGAGCCTGCTGTACAGAAAAATGCAGACAGGTGTTTCTTTGCAGGAATTCCTCAGTGACATACAGCATTGTCTTTTAACTGGGTTTACAAGCACAGAAGCACATTCAGAAGCTGTATTTTTAACAGTGCCCTCCACAATTTTGATTTTACATTTTAAGAAGTTGATGAGGGTTATTTGCAGAGCTGTTGCCATGACCCCACTGTTGAAGCAGCATCCAGCCCTGCAGTGCCTGTAGGAAAGGGCTGTCACAGTGCAGTGCCTAAGCCAGATCAGCAAGGTAGGGCACTGGCAAACTAAATGTGTCTTACTTGTGCCCAGAGTCTCAAGAACCCAGAAGTGCTAATGCAAGGGATGCTGACTTATCAAAGGGCTGCAGCTACATGCAAGAGGATTATTTTTACAAATACATTATTAGAGTCAGGCTAATAAAGCTCTGCAACATCTCTTGTGAATGCACAGAAAAGTTCAGTAGACTTCATATTACTCCTTCAGTTTGAAATGTGCAGCGTTCATCTTTGCAACTGGGAATTCCTCATTTGTACTGCTCACCATAATGTTTTTGTGTGGGGTCTAAAATTGATTCTAAAATTGATTCCTTAAATGTTTGTGAGGTGAATAATCTTCAGGTTCAAGACTAGCTGTACTGTCATGTATAATCCCATCGAAGCATAAGGAACTGTGTATTTATATAAGAAATGAAACTTCATTCTGTAGTTATTAAAATCTACTCGTACCTTAGAATTAAAATTTTGAAGAATATTTTTTGAAAAAGTTTGATTCAAATAAGAATATTTGGATTTCAGATTTTAATACTGTTACTCAAGAAACACATTGCAAATACAGCTTTGGTCAGCTTTCTTATGCAGACACAGAAATTAAGCTGTTATTCCTTAAAGTTAACCCCAGAGCCCCTTCATTTATGAATTATTGTGCTGCAGATTGTTAACGGAATATGTTATACTGGAAGTTTTATCTGCATCTGTCTTATGTAATTTAATGCAAATAAATTGTAGATAAAATATCCTAGGACATTAAATGTTTATTTGTGATAATAGTTCTGTTTATTCAGCTTGAGGAAACTGGAGGTGAAGTTAAGAGTAAGTACACTTAGAAGGAAGCCAGAAAACAGGTTTTAATTATGACTTAAAGTAAAATAAGCAAATAAGTCTAAAAATAAAATGATTAAAGATTACTGTAGGTTTCTGCAGTGGTACATTAACATACTAAACTATTTAGAGTGTGACACATTTTCCACATCAGAATTAAACAAATAGCAGCTTAATACGTTAAGTCATTTCAGTGACATCTGCTCTGTCAGTTGCCTACAGGCTGGAAAATGAAGTATTGTAGCAAAAGATGCACAGATGGATCCAGCAGCTCAGGATTTGCTCCAAGTCATGGAGGGCTTGGGGCCAGTTCTGGGTCTCTTGGTACCAGCCATGTTGGTGAGATGCTTTTGGCCCCTGCCTTGGTTTGGTACAAGATGCTCAGCTGAGGGCATTGTCACACTGTTCTGTTTCCCCCACCACAGCCATAAAATCGCTGAGTGGAATAAAGAGGCCATTTCTGCTGTTTCCAAGAGGAATATCACTTGTTGTGGGAGCATTTTTTCTCTTCTTTTTTTCCTGAATATTTTTTTCTTTCCTTGGGGCTACACTGGTGAGTGGAACTGCCCTGTCAGCTCTTCTCAACACCTTGGGAAGGTCACTTCAGACCAAAACTCATGTGATTGGTGTTCTTTCTCCAAAGCAAGGTATTATAGTGTATCTCTAAATATACTATAAATACTTATATTTTGGATTTTTTTTAAAATGCTCTAGTATTATCAATTTACTAGAGAGTGTACAAGCAGAAACCAAAACCTTTTGCATATCCTTGAGGTCCATAAACATTGGCCATGTACATGCACAAGAACATTAAGGGAAAAATCACAAGCAGTGGCATCCATAACCATAAGTTAGAACAGAAATTGGAGCCTCTTTTTCACCATTTGCATTTTGATTATGTTGTTCATACTGGAAAGGGATGAGAAGACTTTCTAGAATGTTAAAAACTTTTAACCTTTTTCTGCAACTATGACAACTAGAACCAAATTAATCTAATAAAAAACTGAAGAACAGATTGCTGCACAGTCACATATCTCTGAGGGATGGTACTTAATTTAAAACAACAAGTATTTCAAAGCTGTGATAGAACTTTGAGGCTTAACAATACTTCTTATATTGCAGTCAAAACTCCCAGAGCTCCCATATGGAAGAGTCAGCCAAAATTCACAGTGCAGCCAGATTAGCAGTGTTAATCACATTGCCTGTTCTTTACATGGCAAGGAACCTGGGCAGGGTGTAGAGGCTGGAAACTGGATACCTGTGCAGTAATGCCTGTGATCCTGAGGATATATTGTTAGGTGGGGTTGGTATTTATTGTCTCAACAAAATCTCTACTTCTAAGGCAAATTGCAATGTCAAATGTGTAACTTTGTAAGCTGCCTTTGTTTCTTTGTATGTTTGGTCTGTGCATAGACTTAAAAACTGTTCAGCTGCTCTACTTCTGCTGTGAATTTTTGGTGTTGGGATCACCAAAATCGCTGTGTATCTAATATTTGGTTTGTAGGGTCAGTCCTCAGGTTAGGCTGCTACCAATCTATGTATTTGTTGTGACTGATAACACTGTGGGACAATAAATTAATTATGACATTTATATCTAAAAGAAAGGCATTTATTTACCCATTTAAACTTGAGTCTAATACTAGTTTCTCTTATTTTAAAATCCAGTGGTCTAAAGCTACATGTGGACACCCCCCTCAGGACATTCCAAGTTCCATGAGTTTTGGTTTGTTACTTTAGATAGTGTCATGGAAGGTGGCTGTGTGAAAAATCCTGGATAGAAAAGATGCTCTGAGCCAAAGGTGTTCAGCAGCACTGAACACTGGGTTGGCTTTCACATGATGCAAAATACGGGTTTGGAAGGCTAATTTTAATCATTCTGCTTTAAATTTGTGTCCTCACTCACCTGTGATGGTGTTCATGTTGAGGAGGGATTTTAGAGAGATCTGCTTTGCTGTCATGCCAGGGTCCTGGCACTGGGAAGAAGTGGAGCAGGGCTGTGGACAGGCTGCCTGGGTGGGCAGAGGGTGGATGGACAAGGGGGGGTCTGCAGGAACCAGGCTCCTTTGGGAGGCTGAGGGAGAGCATCAATGTCTTCATGTCCCACTGCTGGGCTGGAGGCAGGACGGACCCAGGCTCTGCTCAGAGGTGCATGGCAAAAGGACAGGACTCAACCCCGTGGCAGCTTGCAACATGGCAAGTTCTGATTAGGTACAAGAGGAAACAATTCCCAAGAAGATTGTAAAGCACTGGGCAGGGAAGGTGGCAGCCATACATCCTTGGAGGTTTGAGATTCTGACGGGGAGAGGCCCTGGGCAACCTGATCTAGTGGGATCTGTGCTGAGGAGGAGGCTGGACTAAATGACCTCCAGAGGTGCCTTCCAACCTAAATAATTCTGGTTCTAAATATAGTGTGTGGGAGCGCTAAACTTGACTTTGGCATGATTAAAATTGCATTTAAAGCTAAAGCAGGACAGCAAGACAATGCTTCTGGGACTCTTGTGCAGCACTTCCAAAAAGCACAGGCTCACATACATTTCCAGTGGAATATCAGTTATTCTGAAGCACAGTGTTATAGCAGAGTTACATGGTGATTTTAAAACCATAGCTATGCCTCAGAGTCTGTGTGGTGCTTACATGTGCTTTGTAAGAGGTCAGATTTATTTCTACAGGCCACAAACTGAACAGCTGAATGGATTCGAGGCTCTTAACTCCCATTCTGTGACAGATAATTAAAAGATCTAATCTCTTGTACAGCTGACCTGAGAATAAATTTCTAATAGTCTGTGGATTTGCTGCACAACAGAGTATATGGCTTCTCATTATAATTTAATATGTTGTTAGTACAGCTAGGCCAATTTTGACATAGTGTTGTGATTTAAAGTTGAATCTTGGGATTGTTATTTTCTTTTTGAGTGAATGTAAAATATATAAGAAATTTCTAGAAAGGAGAGGTATAATCTCAGTGGTATGAAGCTGTCTGTAAAATGATAGCAAAGCACACAGAGAAAAAGGAGCTTTTATTTAAAGATAGGCAGTTTCAAGTTTAAAAAAGCAAACTTTATTTTATTACATTTTCTAATTATGTCCATATCTATTCATACAACCAATAAATGGACTGATATGTGCCAAAGTTGGGGTTTAGCATATAAGTATTAAGGCTTTTGAGTAGGTCTGAGTGTGTTTGAAAGCTTTTGGATCAGTGCTTTAAATAAAATTAATTAAATCTTACTGTGTGAGTAGAATAATAAACCTTAAAGTGATTGTTATAATTCTACCTTTGTACAAATGTAATCTCACTGGTTGAAAAGAGAACATACAAAAGGAATAGAAAACTCCATCTCAGTCTGTTTCAGAGTGATAATAATGAGTTTATTTTCTGTCTTTTCCCAGTTTCTGGTAATTATTAACAGACCAAATATAGAAGTGGGAAATCTGTCACTCTGCTGGAGCATCTTTGGGGGCTGCTGCTATAGTGCTGTTGAGTTGGACACTTAGGCTGCCTGTCTGGAGGACAAAGAGATGACTTCCAGCAATTTTCCTTTACCTTTACGTGATGCTAAGTGGAACTCACAGCTGAAATTAACCTAATCAATTTGTAAATAAGTGTTGATTGCATCTGTATGGATAAAACCACTCTAGCAGACTGTCAGTAATGGGGCTGGAGGCAGGAATTATATGGCAGATTTGACCTGCAATTGGAAAGAAAGTTAAATAGAGGTTTAAAAGAAATAAATTGTGAAGTGCTGCAGAAAATATTCTTGAACTAGAGAGGTGTAGAGATTCTGCTGTCTTCTGAAGAGCCATACTGAATGGCCTTGTGTTAGTGGTGTATTTCTAAATCAAGATAATATTATTGCTGTTTGTATAGAAAACCTCCATGACACTATCTTGACAAAAGAATATTTATTAAAAAAATCCTATATTTTTAGACAACAATTGTGGAATGACACAGCATTACTCATTTTTTTTCTAAATGTTTAGCCAGTCTTTGGGGCACTTTTTACTGTTTTGGTTGAGGAAGAATTGAATTATTCCTTGAAAAATTACATTTTTCTCAAGAAAATAATATGAAAAAGGCCTATTTTATGTGAATAGCAGAGCCCAAGATCAGGCAGAGGTCTCCTGCTATTTCTCCACTCTAGAGAACCTGTTGTTGTTCTCCTACTATTGAAAATAGTCGTTGCTGAGGTTTTCATTTCCCCTGGTCCTTTTCTTTCCTCAGTACCACATCGGTGTTGGCCAGCAGCTTCCAGGTATTTGTATTCAGGGATTTTTTATTGTTTTGCAAATCTTCCCCTAAAAGATGCAACTTTGTTCTTTTTTCTTTGTTCTTCTTCCTTTGTTTTTCACTTAGTCTGTGAAGTGTCAATAGGAGTCTGCATTAAAGGTACGGTTTGCACATTTATTTAATATTTGGTTATATTCTGAACTTGCATATTCAGCATCTGGAAGTAAGAGTTTGTAACATTTTGAAAACAGTCAGAAAGATAATTTCTTCTTCTAGTGCCTAATTTTAAAGCCAGAGATTAAAGATGTTTCATTTTTTTTTATGCAGTACCACATGTTAATTTTTCCCCAAGAGAAATGCCTAAACCATTGCATATTATATCTTTGCTTTGAATAAAATATATTTGCACAAGTTGCTTATGCAGTGTTCTCACTGAGTGATTTTGTTTGGGAATTGCTAACTCTTCTGATAAAATTTGCATTGCTATTGGCAGTAGCACTTCAGGAAACTCACAACCAATGGAAGGCTGAAGTGTTACCTGATCTCTCTATTTGTATAAAGCTCATGTTTACATAGAGGGAAGAACTGAAAACTTTTAAAGCTGCCTTTGGAAAAGATGCCATGTTAGTCTTACTCATAGTGCTGTGGAAATACAAAGGTGCCTAAAAGCATTGTTGTTATCAACTCAGTGGTGCAATGCGAGGCATTAAAACCTGTCTGCCCTGGGCTCTGGCAGAGTGTCTGTCAGACAGGGAACCTATGGCGTGATGGGGGTCATCAAGCTTGTATGGCTTGGAGCATAAGTGGAAGTCGTTGTTCTGTGCCAGACTGAAATTCAGAGCAGAGTTTTCAACTCCGTTTCAGTTCAGCATTGGAAGAGGGACTAAAATTGAGATAGCAGAATTTCTAATGCTTAGTGCTACAGAAAATGTTACTAATAGAGTCACTTAAAGAGCTGGGACTGATTTGTGATTGACAATATGAAAAATGTTGTAAGAATGACTGCGTCTGGAAGCTAGCTCAAATTAAGGATTTGTGTAAGCCATGGTGGCTAATTCAGAATTTTGTGCTTTCAGCACCTAAGGTCTCATTGGTTGGGTGAGCTAGTTGGTTGTCAGTAGAGAAAAGCATTTCCACAAGATATCACATTTTCCACAGCTAAAATTATTACGGAGGTAAAGATTGGATTGCATTAAGGAATTGTTCCTAGTTCTCTGCTTATTTAACATGTTAGCCCTTACTATGTCCTTTTCCTAGCTCTTATGTAAGAAACAGTATTGCTGAGATAATTCAATTGCATCATATAATTTTTCATACCCTGAGGAACCCACCAGTCTTTTAATGGAGCTGCATATCGTGCTTTGAATATGAAATTAATACTCACTGCTTCCAGCTTGATCAGTGCAACTTCATTAGACTGTGTTTTTCTTAGATACCTTGTTCAGTGCTACAATCACATCTGTATTTTAAGAGAGCACTTTGAAAAGCAAAGTAACTTTTTGAAATTCAGGCCTTTTTCTACAGAACCACTATTAAAATGAAGAAGTTTTTTAGTCCAGATAATGATAGTGCTTAGCAGTGCAGAAAAACAAGTCATACAGGAGAGAATGTTGATTTCATTCATTACAAAGCAGAATTGTCCTTCTTTAATTCAGTGAGAGCAAGGCTGTCACTCCAAATGATAGAGAGAAGTGGGATGTGATAGAAAGGGTGTTTGCCATCTGAGTCATCATTTACTTAGAATTATTTGGACTGGGAGGAGGTATGTCTTTGTTTATCTTCCGTTTTGGAAATAAACTCTGAAAATGTGCTGTGGTATCATGGATTGCTTGTTCTTTCTGTGTGTTGCATTAAACTAAAGTTGGGCTTCTCTTTCATTAAAACTGTTATTTTTCTGTGGTGCTCTGGGAGTGGAGCAGTGCCAGACTGTGCTCTGATGCTCCTTTGGTACATGGTCAGCAGTGGGGAGGGGTGAACAGAGCTCCCAGGTGTCACAGCCCTGGGAAACAGTAAGGGAGACTCACTTCCTCCAGCAACATGGTGGAAGGAATGTTGGAAGAAACTGTGTACCCAGGAGAAGGGAGATGTTCAAGAGGAGGATTGAAGTTGGGAAAAGGAAATGTTAAAGGCAGTCAGGGAGGAGCATTTGTGGGAAAACAGAGTTAAATTAGAAGTAAATGGACGTGGTTGCAAGTAGACTGGCTATCAGGTATTGTCCTGCTCTGGATGAGCCCAGCACATCATGGCCATAGCTTGTCCTCTGTTCTTAAACTGTGTTTGGGTTTGGTGGGGCTGTATGTGCTTATTGGGCTCCTTGCTGTCTGTGTGTGGACACATCCCTGCACCCCATGGTCCCCCAGATTTGGCAATGCATAATTTGTCCTGCTCCTACATAAAACCAACTGCCCAAAGAGCAGCCGTCGGTGCAAAGACCAGACTCATGTGTAAGTCACCATCTGGTGTGGGGTAAGGAGCCTGAAATGCTTAAGGTGGGAGGAGAACTGAAAACTTCAGCCTCAGAGCCGGGCAGTCAGCAAGAAGGGGATGTGAGGGGATGTGCTGGAACGTGTCATGGCACGAGCTGGGTTCTGGAACAGCTGTGTCTGTGATGGGCCAACAGCCCGAGTCTCGCTTCGGCGGCATGTAGGTCACGGGACAGCAACCTGCGTCACTGCTGTCTTAGTAGGTTGTTATTAAAGACTCAAATTGGTAGGATTATTGGCAATTGGAGCAACTTGCCGCCAGATGAAACTCCTGGTTTCCTTGCCCTTGTGAGGAGGAGGAGGAGGAGTGACCTACATCTGCCCAAGGGTCTGTCAAGCTCCACATTGCAGTGACTTCCTAGAATTTTTTTTCTCTGTTAAAGACATAGATAAAGGCTTCTCTTGAGACAGAGGGAAATAAAGGTTCTCAGTGTACACCAGGCCTTGGCTACAATTTTAGATTAATTTTATGTTTTGTGTAGGATTTGAGGAATTAACCAGGTTCAGAGGCTGGATGGGGAATAGTCTGCTTCAGGATCTCCTGACCACACTACCTTTCCCTTGACACAATAAAGATACTTCATGTTTCAACCCTGTTGAAATCAGGAGAGAGAGTTTAGTGTGGAATTTAGCATTGGATTTTCATCTGTCCTTCACTGAGTAGCATTTCTGTACATTACCTGGGGAAAATGCTGTACAATATTTTTCTTTTTATAAATAAGACATGATTTTCTCAGATGATGATGCTGCTTCCCCTTCTGTCTGTAAAAGGTGAATATAAAGCTTCAGAACAAAGTATTTATTTTGAACTAAAACTAATTTGCTGTCTGAATGAGGTGGTGGTTTGCAAATTAAGCAACTCAAAACTTGGTTTAAAGCCATGTGGTATAGATACCTCAGAAATGTTCCTGTTGGTAACAGAACTGTTGGTTGCAGAACTGTGCGAGGAGTAGCACTGTAGCTGAAGGCTCTGGGGTTGTGTTTGTGTGAATGTAGCACATTGCTGCTATGAATGCAGTGTCAAGAGATAATTGATTGCTGAAATTGTGTAGCCTGAATGTGCAAGGGGAGACAACATGCTGGTGTGTCTGATGGGAATGAAGCAGAATTAGATTTATATGGATGTAGCTGAATCTGAGAAGCATTTCTTATGCTGTGACAAATTATCCAATGATAACTAATTTGCACTTTGTGAGGTAGTGTGACTTTAGCACCAGAACTTCAGTAACATCAATATCAATGAGTATTGGAATTAACTCTGTGATTGCAATAAAACAAGAACTAATCCCTTTCTAATGCCAAATTAAGCAGAGCAAATAAAAGCAGTTCAGTTTTATATTTCAAAGTAATTATTTTAGACATTTTCATACTGTAGACTACAACATAAAAAGGAAGGAGTCTTTACAAAGGTCCGTAAATTATTATTTTTAATCCTTTTAGAAACATATTTCATACAACATTAGTGGAAAGTTAGTAAATTGTATTAATTAATGACTGGGGTGATATATTGTGGCTTGGTTAGCAAAATGAACTATTAATTTCTATATTATTTTATATTGCTTTTGCTTTTTGGTGTAACAAACAGGCATCATTGTTGTTATTATTATTCTGTTTGTACCAGGGAATGGAAAGACAAATGAGCCGTGGAAATTCCTTCTACACTGTTTTTCCCCTGTTGCAAACATTTGCTCATTTCCAAGCCAGGGAATGTGTTTGTCCCCCTTCCTGATTTGAGGATACAGTTGGAGCAGATGTCAGTGTGAAGAGTGATGCAGAGCAGGGGTGCACCCAGCAGGTGCTACAGACCTGGGACAGGAAATAGCACCACAGTGACAGTTTCTGGTATTGGGTCATGGCTCTCCAAAAAAGATTGCCCTGGAGATGAGGGGACTGGCAGGAATATGGTTTGGGTAACTGGTGGAGGTGCTAGAAGTGATCATCAGGCAGCCAGGGAGGTGTAGAACAGTAACAGATATAGAGTCCAGTGACTTTTTTAAAACTGATTCTTAAGATTTTGGGGCTGCTTACAGTGGAACTGAGCAATAAAGAATATCCATTAATTTAGAGACACTCCAAGCAAAAAGAAAACTGCTTTGTTTCTTAGTATTAAAGGGAGCTCAGAGACATAATTGCATTTCAGATGTTATTACTGATGGGAAATTGTCACCTCAGGGAAGCAGGCAAAAGGCTGAACTTTCTTGTTATGATGAGCCAATTACTAAGATCAAAACTTGACAGAATTAAGAAATGAATGCTATTGAAAGTCTTTGCCCCAAATCAATAATGGTTTTACTGGTGGACTTTACTGGGAACAAGGTTAAGTGTAACAGCATCACATTTCCAATGATGACTTCTCTTTTACTTTGAAAACAGCACTCCACATTGTTGACAAATTCCTCAGTGGTCATCAACCAAAATGAATGTGTTTAAGTAGGATTTGGATCTGACCTGCTGCTTTGCAGCTACATCCATTCGCAGAGAATGGGATTTGGAAAGCGGGCAGGAAAATGTTCTCTGGCATGGTCACTGCAGGCTGAAGGCAAGGATTAGAGCGCTGGGAGTTGTGTGTGTGTGCTCAGGACACAGCGTGCTGCAGATGAGGATGTGTCTGAAATCCCCACTCCCCTCTGGGGCAGATTTCTTCTTCAGGCTTTTCACTTTGCAGTCCAGATGCTAAATATGCTTTTCAGTGTCTCTCTCCTTTGCAAACCCGAGCAGAGCTATCTGTGCAAATGCCGGGGTTGGACTTGCAGATGCTTGAGCCCCTGAGGAAGAGGAATTTGCACCCATGGTCCTCTATTGGATCTGTTGGTGTAAAACTCACATTGCCACTTGTCCAGGTGGCCCCAATCTGAAGATGACAGCTTTTTTTGCACAGAGTGGTATCTGCATGGCCATCTCTAAACTGTCCTGGTCATGCCCTCACATAGCTGGACTGAGCTGCAAGGTTTGTGGAAAGGCATGCCAGGCTTGTGGGATGAGTGTATCCAACAAACATGACAAGGATTCAGGAAGGTCTCTATGGTAACAGAGTTGCTCTTTCTTGGAAAACAAGGAAGGTAACTCTTCAAATGGAAACTTCTCAGATCTGCTGGGTGACAGCAAGTAGAGCACTCGGTAGCCACACTTTCAAAGGACACAAGCTACAAACAAGCACTCTTAGCTGTTTCCAGTACATGTGGAAGCCAAAGGTGCTTTCCCACAGTCAGCCATGGACAGCTGGGAAATAAGAAGTGAAAAATCAGCTTGCCCTGGCTTTGGATGCGTCGAGGAGGGTTTCCAGCCTTGCGGCTTTGGACTTATGTGTGTGTCATTTCAGGCACATGAGTTCTCTTAGACATAGATCCAGGACTCTTAACTCTCAAAATGTCCCCATTTGGGGGGGAATGATGGGAGTGGGGTGTGTGCAATTTTTAGTATTTTTTTTAAGAAACCTTTAAAGTTAAATTTATTGATTCTAATTAAAATCCATGAGAGACTGAATCTTTTTTTTTGTTTGTTTTTCTTTTCTGGACAGCACCCAACTCACATCATATAATAATTTTGTATGATAGGTAGCTGGTGATTGCAGAATTATGGCAATGTCTGTGTAACTCTTCAGAAGAGAGCAATGCAATGAAGGTCCTTTAAGTCTGTCTAATTCTTTAGGTAATACTTCTGTTACTTTCTATTTAAGAACTTGAAATTTCCATTGATTAAAAATACAGACAATTTAAAGGGTAGTTTTATATATAAAACAATGATAAATTAAAATTTAGTAATCACTTTCTCTCTTTGTGTGCATGGGGCATCAGCCCACACAGGAGAATCCTTCCTTAAAAACCTTCTCCATGCATTCATTTAGTCCCAAAAGAAATACCTAAAAATTACCTTGGCATTTTTGCAGTGCTGTCATCTTTCTTGCACCACTTATGATCCCTGAAATGTCGAATTTGCGTTGTAGTTTAAATCCTCCTGTATTCAAAGACATAAATGAGGTTTTCTAACTCTCATGCCTACCACGTGCAATTTTTGGCCACACCAACTGATGTTATTTGCCTCATTCTGCTTCTTTGTTTTCCCTCCCATAAAATGCTGGGCTTGGATTCTAGTTTTTTCCCGGGGTGGTTCTTGTTACAGTACCTTTTCTATTGCAGCCAGGATGCCTTCCCTTAGTACAATATATCCCATTATCCTAGCTCACCACTGGGTATACAGTTTCCCTCTTGCTTTCAGAAGTCCTTTCTGTGAAAAGTCCCTTGTAGTGCCTGACCTTTTAGAAACTAATACCTTTTGTTAATTGCTTGCCTTATCCTTATTACATGACAGGTTTTCTCTGAGCTAAATTGTAGCCTATGACCTCTACTTAAGCAGATCTTTCCTTATCTGATATCTGCTCCATTTTACTGGAAATCCATATGAGTTTTATAGGGCCAGCACAGTCACTGTGTGGCAGGTTCATTCCTGAAGGTGTGTGACCTGTGAGACCATTGCTGTAGCTCTCGTTGTCTCCCTACTGCTAACCAGACCCTACCCCTTTATCCTCTGACCTGGGTCACTTTGCAGACTCCATTCTGGATGTGCTCTCACCTCATCATGGGGTCATGTTTGGTTTTTTCAATTCTCTAGGCATTTTCTTGCACCCTATTTTTAGGTTTGATACACCACTGTTTCTCATTAAAAAATCTCTGCTGAAGGCTTTGTATGGTTTATATTTGATTTCTGCTCACTACTTTGGGTGCACAGTTTTCTCAAGGATCTTAGATGGTACTTTCATTGTAGTTGAGGGAGCACAGGGGGCTAATGGTAGCTTTGGCCTAGATCTAGGTCTGGTGTAGAGAAGTCCCCCTTGGAAAAAGGAGCTGGGAGTGGGAGAAATTCTGCTTTGATCCATCCAACTTGCTGGCAAGCAGTCAAGGGCTGTCATCATGGATTTCAGAGCTGAAGGAAGCTCTTTATTCCCAAGAGATAGCAAGGAGCAGAGCAGGACTCATGACCCAGTTACCTCTGGAGCAAACACAGCTGCTTGCTCTCCGTCAGAGCTCTGAGTGGATCCTCAGCCTGATTTTTCCTGCTTCATATATATGCAGGATTCCCAGAATCACACAGTGGTTGAGGTTGGAAGGGGCCTCTGGAGCTCATCTAGTCCAAGCTCCCTGCTGAAGTGATTTCTTTACTTCAGTGCCTTGTACAAGAGCCCACTGTCTCTGAGCTGCTTGTATGTGTTCTAATTAAAGATGACTGTGCACGTGGCTCATTGCTGTGCAGTTAATGAGAAGTGTTATCTCATGCATGGACTTGAAGATGGAGGTGTTTGAAAGCCAGAAGTCTTAACTCCTTGTTCCTTGCAGGAAATACCTAAAACTAAACTATAACCAATCCAGCTACTACTGACATTCATTTTCGCTTACACTGGGGAAAAGGGCAGTGAGTACAGGAAAAAAGCTTGAGTTAATTAGGAACGTGTCTGAAATCTTTTTAAAATGTCCTTTGTAACTTAGGGTACCACAGGTTATAAAGATTTTGCAGCCAACTAATCCATTTCAGAGTGGCCTAAATTTGTTGCTATCTGGTTGCTGTTTGCAAAGATGTTGGTGACGGCGTTGGCCTGGGTAATGTAACCTTGGAAAAAGCAAACCTGAAACAGAGGATGGGCGAGAGCACTGCTGTGGCTACCAGGATTTCACTTGAGATTTTAAGAGGAACCAAGCGTCCTGTTCTTTTCTGTAGCAAGGGCAGGATGCTGTTATTACTGTTAAAACAGTGGAGTTACAGGTGTTTGATCCTGTATCAGGTTAAAGCTACAGTTTTTTGGATCATTTGCAGATCAGGAGGTCTCTGGTCTCTCACCTGTGCTGCTGCCACTGCTGTCCCTTGTCACGCTCCCCCGCCGAGTCACCACATCCTGCTAATGAAGTGCAATGGCCTCGTTCCTTGTGCCTGTGAAGCCCATGAGCAGTGATGGAATTTCTCAGAAACATCACGAAAACCCTCTGAGCTCCTCGAGTGTGATTTCTCCTTTGGTGTAGCCAAGAGGTGAGACTGCAGGGGAGGCTCAGGGATCACACCTCAAATTGTAAATACAAGTCAGTGTTTATAATATAATATAATAACTGTGTGACTGCATTATGATCATACAGCGCTAAAATGCAAGTTACCGAGTATTTAGCCTTGGTAGCCTGGCAAGCAGAGGGAAAGGCTGTGTTAGAGTGAAAGCCCTTTCACTTTTCCTGCCTATTAATTTATGTGCCTTCAGAGTGTTGCCATTTAGCAAATTGCCTTTTTTGTTTCTGCCAAGCTGAAGTAGCCGCTGGGAAAAACTAAGTAGGCCAAATCCTGCAAATATCTGGAGAGCTCAGCCAGGGTGGCTGATGGTGATCCAAAAGAGGTTGAGGATGGATTTGGCTTCACACAGGCAGCACAACAATACTGAACAACATAAAAAGCTGGCATAAGAGTTTCATGACAAAGGGCAGTTGCTGCAAAATAATGCATATAGAAGATATTTTAAAATTGAGTAGTTCATAGTTTTCATTCAGTGTATAGAACCTGAGATCTTCAGATCTGTGCTTTGAATCTCAGGCCATGTTGGCTGAGGGCTGTTTAAAGTTACAGACCATGTCTGGCATGGCCCAGGGCAGTGGTGTACTCGCCATATAGATTTCTGAAGTCAGAGTCCTTATGGAAATGTTCATTCTGTTCCCATGTAGTGCTTTAAATAGCTCAACACATCACTGTTATTCCAGTGATACACGTTCCAACTCCATATGAGCTATCAGGAGAGAGATTTTTGGCTGTCAGGTATCTCACAGTGAGAGCATCTCACTGCCGACATCATCTCCTTCTGACATCAGTGCTGTACCCTCCTGCACCAGAGGGAAAGGACAGCTGTGTTCGGGGAACGTCTAAAGGGGTTTCCCTGCTGCCTCAGCCTCTATTTCTAATTTATGACAAAGAGTTTGCAAGTTTTAGTTCTTTTAGCCTTTCTCTTCAGGTGCCCAGCACCCCCCTGAAGCGGCTGTGGTGTCACCTGATGCAAAGACACCCCTTGCTGGCCCGTCCTGCATCCGGTCCCTCCGGGACCCTGCCAGTGGTGCCACCCCAATGGACGTGACAATATTTCGGCTTCTGTAGGATGCTATTTTTGCACAGTGGTGACGGCGAGGTTGGCAGCGCTCCCGCCTGTGCGTGGGTGCTGCAGGAGTCATCTGAGCCTGGGCGTGTTGGGGTCGCAGCGGTGGCTGTGGCAGCGCCCGCTGCGGATCCCGCTCCTCCGGCAGCGGCCACGGAACAGCAGCGCTCCTGCGGGAATTTCCCCTCTGGGAGGGACTTAATGCAGCAATGCCCGAAGATACAGGTAAAGTGTGATGGCTCCACGTTTCGGTCAGCCTAGACCTGAAATGACTTGTTTTTCGTCTGGGGCTGTGGTAACTAAATCAATGATGCTGTCGTGGGAATAACAACTCTGTGTTTATGTGGAAACCCAGCAGAGTGGGGAAAGATGGTTAAACATTTATTGTAAATTATGCTTTGTGTTCTTTAATTATGTGAACGATTTGGAAAGGATAATGATTCTGGTAGTTAGCTGACAGCTCAATTTGAAAACTTCACTCTTTTTTTAAATTGAAATTGACTTCAGAGTTTATATTAGACTATAATGGGGAAATAAAACCCCCTATTTCTTTATTCAGATATCTTGGAGTGTTGTTTCTATATCCTATCTCATTGCAATACAGCTAAACCTGTACAAAAATAGCCTTTACAATGCTGCAGTAGCGGTTACTCAAACTCAGCAGAGATTTCTGTGAACTGTGTTTGAATCCAGTAAATATTTTATTATAATGATGAGGGCAGGAGGTTAGCTTGTGCTAGGTTTGTTCATATGATGTGAATTTAGCACGGAGCATATGGTGAGATTTGAAACTCTTGTGTGAATACTTGAGCTGTGTTGCACCTCTTGTGCATGGTTTGTTTACATCCTGGTGGATAACACCTCTCGTTTGCCTCTGCTCCCATAAACTCTGTAATTGGTGGTAAAAGCAGAGGTCCCCTCAGTTGTGCTGTGTGCCTGTGTGCCCTGTATCAGCTGTGGGTTTCTGTTTCGATGATGGTGAGTAGGAAGTGCTGGAAAAGGCATGCCTTGGAAAGGCACTGTAGAAGTGGTTGCTTGTGTGTAGTAGAAGCAGGTATACATTTCAAAAAGGAACACAGTTCCTGAAGCATTTTACATTCTATTTTTGGACAATGTGAAATTGAGATCTATTGACGTAGAGATTTATTGAATTTTGTGAATATTTTCTCCTATAATATAGGAACTAAAGAGAGAAGTAACAGTGCTTTGCTGTGGGAGCCAGCACAGAGGTCTTGGAAAGAGCAGTGAACACCTCTTGGGGGGTGCCCAGACCCTCTTGGTGCAGAAGGGCACTATTGGGAAAGGGAGTGAGTTTGTGTGCTAGCCTGGGGACACTTCAGCTCTCTGTGTGGCCAACTGGAGGGCTTGAGGGACCACATAATATGGACATTGACGGCAAAACTTCCTTCCCTTTAAACTCCTGATCTTCTGGTTTCTCGTAAGGCATACAGAAGAGCAGGGCATTATAGTGAGGAGGCACCTTAAAGCAGGGAAACATATTTATAAAGTCATTTAACACAAGGTGCTAATTGAGAAATAGGGTAAACCAGGTTACCACCAGTTATTTAATATTCTGTTCCAGTACATGTAACATGTCCACACCTTAGGCCGGGCTGGGGCCAGGGAATTGCTCTTCCCCACTGCTGAGTGGGGTTGGCAGGATGGATGGGAAGAACTTGTGCAGTTCCCATTACCCAATTACTCTTTTCTCATATCTTCTGTGGAAAGAACCAGGGGGGTCTCAGGCCCCCACAAGGCTCCATAATGGCTCACTGATTCTTAGGAAAAAAAAAAAAACCAACTCCCTTATCTAAATTAAATGTACAGCTGACACCCATGTAATTCTCTGATCACTGCATGTACTATATTATGTATTTTTGTGTTATCCTCACTTCAGCACAGCTCCTCATCACTGGATTTTAGACACAAGACAGAGAGAGAACAGGGGCCAGCTCTACAGTGGGAATAATGCTTCACTGGGATATTAAGAGGCACTTAAATGCTTCTTTCCTTTGTTTTAATCTGTGTGTTTTTAAATTCAGGCCTAAGTGTTTTGACTCAGTTGACACAAGAAGGGTTTGTTAAAACCAACTTAAACTCCAATCTCTAATTCCAGCAGTACTTGTGTGCGTCTCCTTTAATCCTGCTCCAGGAAGATTGCAAATTTAATTCCCCTCTGGGCTGCTGTGAACCTCACCCTGCCCAAATCACTTGATTCAGCATGTCAGCAATCAATAATTCTGTCCTGTTTCTCTTTCTCAAATACTTAGTGAGTAAATGGCATTTGGGTCTCATATATATTTATTTTGATTTTCAGTAACCACCTCTAGCTATAGAGATGAAAAATTTCAGTGTCCACAGAAAGATAATTTGCTGGTAATTCCTTCATGCACAATAATATCTCTTACCAGTGCTGTGTGGTTTTGATTCAGAGTTGGAATGTGGCCTTTGCCTTTGTTGAAAAAGCTAAACATTATTATGAACTAAACAGCTGATAATTATGGTTTTATATATTGATGTCTAATATTTTTTCCCCTCAAACATATGTTTTCATGTCATGAAGCAAAAGGTTGTGGATTTATAGAGGGGCCTGTAGTGCTGATGGTCGCTTAAGAATTGTTATATCTTTTCTGGAGGGCTGCTGTTGCAGGCCAATGGTACTGTATTTGTATGAGCCTGAAATGAAAGGCCTGCACTTTTTTAGCCCAACCTCCAGAATACAATTAAAAAAAGCCCCAGAACAACGCACAAAAAGGACAGGGAAGATGCTCCCTCCTGCCTAGGCTCTTTGTTTTTCCTTTCACTGTTGCCTTTAGGCTCTGGTTTTGCACTGTCCTCCCAGGAACCTTGGTGAGGAATTACCGCTTTCCCTGCATTGACAGGTATTGGGGGCATTGCAAATATTGGGAATGAAATTTCTTTTCACGTGACTCTTGTCTCTCCACTCAAATTAAACCTTTCTTTGGATCACAGTACTCTTTAAAATGTCTATATCACAGAAGGACAGGTTGGATGGGGCTTTGAGCAACGTAGTGTAGAGGAACGTGTCCCTGCCAATGCAGGAGGGTTGGAACTAGGTGATCTTTAGAGTCCCTTCCAACCTAAATCATTCAAGGATTCAAATTGTGTCACTTGGCCCTTTATAATTTTAGGCTTCTTTAATAACCAGGAGCAGTAAATCTGTTTAGCTATTTTTTTAGAACAGAGTTAAATAATGTGATGCAAATGAGTTATGTGGCCTTAATTATGTCTAAATAGTAAACAAAGAAGGTGAAAGTCTTTATTATTAAACTTTATAGTTGAGGTTTGATTCCAGATTAAATGTTCATTCTTAAGCATGACACTTCTTAATTTTCAGTACTTGATTTCAAAGCTCAGAAATGGCTTCTGTAGGTTCCTATGCAGAGTTGAAACAAAACACAACAGACTGGAAAAAGCATTAGGGCTGTGTCAAATTCTGCAGTTTCTGGACATGTTTCTTCATTAGGTCTATTATCTACCATGAAGATTTCTCATTTAGCTATTGGAGAGCCTGATAGCAAAGGTGTTTGTCATCTTCTGCATAGACCAATCCTAGACTGGATCTTCTGCCAAGAGTTTGATTTCCCTCAGCAGTTTGCTCACAGCAGAGAGAAGGTGACATTTTCTATCCCAGACTCCTGAGCAGAGCATGACCAGGGACTTGTGAATCCTCTCCCTTCTGTCACCGCCATCAGCTTGTCTAGTTCAGCTTCCAAAGCATTCCTGTCTCACCCAAATCTTTTCCTTATCTCTGGCACCTTATCCCACTCCCCATGGCTGTTAAATCTGCTTAGTCTAGCAATGCCGAAGGAGCTGAGCTTAGTCAAAGGGATGAGTTTTTTACCACAAGCTATGGATTTTCATGGATCCAGTGTACCTGTCACAGTGTTCACCGAGGTCAGGCTGCAGCCTTTGATCCAAATACTTCCAAAAGCAAGGTGCTCTGCTTTCTTTTTAATGTTGAAAACCAATGTATTGTATACTAACCTTTTTTCCCCTTTATAAAAAGCTTAAACATTTTGTCTGAAATTTTCCCTGAAGAAATGAGTTTGAGATCACAAGTGCAAGTAATGTTCATGTGAGTGGTTAAAGTTTGGCAAAGCTCTTGGGCAAATATTTTGATTCTTGGGGATGATCCTGTGCAGGGCCAAGAGTTGCGCTTGATGATCATTGTCAGTCCCTTCCAACTCAGAATATTCTGTGAATCTGCAGAAGTTATGAGCACACTGAAAACATCACTTGACAGCAGCCATAAGGTGTGTAATGCAGCTTTAATAATAAGCAATGCCACTGTCCCTCCTTCCCTGTGGTACATGCAGCAAGTGCATGTCTAGAGTAAGCAGTGTAGAACTAAGTCTGAGGAGTTTATCTTATTTGACAATTCTTCAGCAAACTGTTGCTGGTTAATGTGCCCTACTTAGTCCAGAACTAAGCAGAATTATCTCCTGTGTAGCCTGGTGGAGACAGACTGAGTCTTGACATCAGAGATGTATGAGGACTGGGACACTTGGCAGGAACATTGGCAGTAATGTCCCTAGCAGACAAGTCTTGCACAAAGAAGTCCTGTGTAAACTGCTTGTTCATTCCTTGCCAGTTTTTGTCCTTGTCCAAAAGTGAGTGCAGTCAGATCCTTTTAGGGTTTAAGGATTCATTAGGATACCTCTACTGGAGCAGAATGTAGTCTGGGAAAAAGGCAAATTTAGACAATCAGATATTCAGTTGTATTTTGGTTTAGAAAAAGTAACTTTAGAAGGAAATTTCTACAAATTAGGATATAATGGAAGCATTTAATTTTTAATGAACTCTTTAGTTAGTTATGATCCAATGAGTAGTCTCAGATCATTACATTCCATCAGTAATTCATTATTTCACTTATTAAATTTGTTAATTGTTTCTTCCGCTGCTTTGAAGACTGATTTTGATACATAAAGGCATAAGGTAGAATGCTGAAAATTGCTTTGCAAACTTATCTCCTTGAATATGGTTTGAAATGCAAGTTAAAGTGTGAAGTTCCCTAATAGAATTAGTTCCTCAGAATTGTCAGCAGTTGAAATTTCAACCTAAACCATATTAAGCGTCAATGTTCTAAAATATAAACTAATATGTAATCACTTATATGATTTTGTTGTGCTAGATGGAAGAGTAAGTGTTTTAAACTGTCTTCAGAGGGACCTCTTTGATGATGATCTCAGAGGCACTGTATTCCCACAGGGTTTTTGTGTGAAATACTTAGTAGCTTAGCATTGAACTGAGAGAAAAGAAAAATAATTACTTCTTTGTCTGCAGTGTATATTTTAAATATGCCTTGTTTTACTTCAAGATTAATAGAAAAATTCCAAAAGAAATTTCAATGAAAAAAAAATCCCTAAATATTTTTCTTTTTAATTTCTTTTATAGCTGAGTTGCTGAGTTTTTTTTAATACTGAACCTTGATTTAGAGACCAAAGAGAAGGAAATGTGTGAAGTCCTGCCCTGTAGATGTGGACACTGAGCACCAAATACATTGTGGAAAGCAAATGTTTTTGTTTCTGCCACATTTTCAGTTTGCAACCATTACCAGAAACCAAAAAACCCCAACTTTGCAACAATTTTCAGTGTTCTGCTGCTTTGCAAGAAGTGCAGCATTGGACTCCCAGGAGCAAGAAAGCAAACAGAAAAGCAGTGTTTTCCCTGGAAATGGGAGGCTGTTGTCACTTTTGGGAAGAGGGGTATGTTTGTGGGGTGGGTTGCTCCCGGGTTCCTCCTGGCCTCTTGGAATCCAGGGTGTTCCCCTGGCTTCCCTGAAAGCCTCAGGTCAAGGGCTCAGAGGCCTTGGCATGATGCCCAAGACCCTTGTGGGTTTCATTTAAGTCCCTGGAAAAAGTTGCCATTGTTACAGGAAGAATTAGAAGTCTCAAAAGATGAGAAGAGTATGAATTGGACTGTTAGAGAATAGAAATATGAATTTGTAATATTGTTATGATAAGTAGTTTAGAATTAAGATGGAGGATTTTTACACGTGACATGTAGTTTCTTCTTCTTCTTGTCATCTATCTTTTAGTCAGGATGGCATTTCTGGATTGGTCTGTCAGGAAACTGGACAATGCAATGTAAGGGTAGCACATTGGGAATTAATAGTAAACATCAAACTACGTAAACTAAACTATAAAAGATAAGACCTGCCCTCTGGGCAGGCAGTGTGCCCCTGACCAGCTTGCTAGACAGACCTTGGTAGCTCGAGAGAGAAGTCTTCAAATAAGGAATAATAAACAACATTGAAAACATCAGAGAACAGCTTCTGCGTCTTCTTCAGTGCTCGAGCTGAGAAAGAAGGGAAAACCTCGACCTCAAACCACCTGAATGTCCCGTCTGTGGGTGATCCTAAGCTAGGTGACCCCGCAGTCGGTGCCACTGGCCCTGCTCTGCCCTGCAGCTGGAATTCCTGAGCTGGGTTTCTCTGCCTGTGGAACACACCGCAGCAGGAGCTGGCAGCTTTCTACACTGGCCAGGCACGGATGCCTCTGGAGAGATGCTGCTCTGAAAGGCTGAAACATGGGAATAGTTGAGTGTGAAGAAAGGTCAATTGTTTAATTGTTCCAATCAGAATTTTATATTTCAAATGCAACTGTTTAGGCCCAAATGTTCTGGCTGTGGTCAGCTCCTTTTTTAAGTCAAGTCTTTCATGAGTTATATGCTGTGAATTTGCTTATTAGCAAATCTGGAGAGAGAAAACCTTTATTTATAATTGCAAACTTTTAGCAGTTGCTCTGGTAACTAACTCGGGAAAATACTTTGTTTTGGTTTCTTACAGGGTTGATTCTTTTTCAGGGTGGGTCGTTTGTTTTGGGCAGGTTACAATACAGAGAGATTCTTGTGTCAAAAGTAAAGTATTGCAAAGTTCAGAGTTTCCTCTGTTTTTATTTGAGGAATAAATCAGACCCTCATAGCAGCCTGAACAATGTGTACTGCTTGCTCTGTGTAAGTTTGGGCATCCGCCTTTCTATAAACTTATAGCTGCCTGTTGTGCTAATGTTGTTTTTATTGGAGATGTCCTTAATTATAACCAGGCCTTCAGTAATTGCTCCAAAGTTCACAGTCCTTGAGCAGGACTTTTTTGACCGTCAAAGAACATGTAATTGTAGCAGACAAGGCAAAATGCTAGTGAGTGGCGAATATTGCCATGAGAAGCTCAAGCCCATGTATCTTTTGAGTAAAAAAAACCCCAAACCACTTTAGTTGAAGGAGTAGAAAGTGCTGTTTTGGGTAAAACTTGCAGTAAGTCCCCTGGAATGGTGTGTGAAAGGGGAAGCTTAGCATCTTACTGAAATACTGACTCCTTCAACTCAGTGGATGTGGAAAGGCCTTTTTTGCTTAAGCCTATTGGTGTGTGAGAGGTTGCCCCATCTTGATTGGTTGATTGGTTGGTGAGTTTATTTTGTAGCTAAAATTTAAACAAAATCACTTTGAAATAAGCAGTCCAGCCTTTGATAAAGCATGCCGCATTACAGATGAAAGTGTCATGAAATATGTCATTTACTTAAAATGCTTTATATGTTTTCCTGTTATTAGTTCTTCACACAGGGGAAAAAGCCAGATCTGTTGAGTTGCAGCACAGCTCCTTTATATCTAACTGCCTTGATGTTTCCTCTGTGTCTTCCTGAGTACACTGTGATAAAAAATTGATGGAAGTGCTGCAGCAGGATTGCAAGAATAAGGTCGTTACCTCACTTGTGCTACATAACATGTTGAGATGCCAACTTACCTGATGTTATCAACAGCACAATAAATGCAATTTCTAAATTACATCACAAGATGGCAGCAAATTTTTAATTCACCTAATTTTCACTAACCTAGATTAACATAACCACTTGAAATCGTGGTTTCCTTACAAAATGATAGAAAACTTTGTTTAATGATCAGATATGTGTGCTATTTACAGGGATGCCAATGTTTCAGAAGTACTCAAAACATCTATGGAACTATATTTCTGCCTTAAAATGAGTAAAAAAAGCCTTTTACTATGAACTTTAAAGATCAGTAGCTCACAGTGTAAGAGCAACCAAGTCCCATTAAAGATATTTTAAATAAAAACTATAGCTTTTATCTATATTCTTTCTTCTTCTATTTCTTAAAGAGAAAATATGACAAAGCATTCTTAGAAATTCAGGTGGAGGCTCTCAAGACTTGATCATGTGCATTCTTTCCTCTATAAGGAATTCTGATTTATGTTTGAAGTGCTTTCAGTCAAAAGCTTTCAAATTCATGAAATAACAGGATTGGCTTGGCTCAGCTCCTTTTGGCAGATCTTTTCTCCTGTGCTGGCCAAGCTCAGAAGTTAAAATTTTAATCTGCTTGACCTGATTTGTCCTAGGTGTTAATTGTCATTGTTTGTAGATCTTACATATCATCTATGGCCTTTAAAATGCTCTACTTTTTGTTTCCCCCTGCAGTTTCACAACCACAGGCTGTACATAGCCAGCTGGAGAAGCCATCAAGTACTGCAATTCTCTGCAATACCTGTGGAAAACCATGCAAAGGAGAAGTTTTGAGAGTTCAGAACAAATATTTCCATATTAAATGCTTTGTTTGTAAAGGTAAGTGTGACTGCTGCTTCTATGAGTATGGCATTAGCAATGGTGTGTGACTTTATGATCCTGGAAACTTCACAAGCATATTTTACAATCCAGTTCATGCCTGAAAGGATTTACTGTGAAATCTCTGACTCCTGACTGTAAGTTTATAAACGTCCTAAGTCCCAAAACTGGAGTATGTTTTCAATGGATATAAAGCTGTTTATATCCATATTGGAGTTTACTATAGAGGGGATGTCAGGAAGAAGAGCAGTTTGTGAGAGCAATGCAGGGCTAGGAGAGAATTAACATTTGCAAAGAAACTCAGAAGTTCTCTCTCTCTTTGAGGTCTCTACTGCATGCCTTAGGGTGGGCCATGGTCACATCTGTCCATGTTCTCTTGTGTTGGACTGTGATCATTAAATTCCAGTGTGACCCTTTGTGCTTTTCCAGTTTTTGGGGGAATGACTTGGTTTGCTCCAGGCTGGTGCCTGGTGATCTTAATACTATTACATGAATAGCAGAAGGATGGTAACAGGAAAAGGGAATGATCTGACACAACAGCCCTTCTGCAGGTCCTTGCTTATTTGAAAACTTATCTGGAAGCTCCAAAGATCTAATTTGTTTTAAATGTACAAGTACATAAGTGTTAACTGATGTTTACTGAACAACCTGCTTGCTCCATTATTAACCAGTGCTTCAAATGACATTTATTAATCCTTGTAGCTCAGTCTAGAAAGATTAACATGTCTCTGGTTCCAGATGTGTTACTGTAACTGTTTCTACTCCTCTTTACAGGAAATACTAGAAAGAAAACTGTCACTATCTGTTTGCTATACTGATATTTCTAAAAATCATGTTGTTAATAACTGAGGCAATCTTTAATGAGTTAGACAGTACTAAATGTTCAGCTCAATAATTATATTCTTTGCAAAATTGCATGGCAAGCAAAATAAGCATACTGCACTTTCCTAAACAGCAAAAATATTTTGGTCATCTATTCAGAAGTGATTAATATTTAAAGCAGAACACAGCCCATACATGCGTCTTTTAAAGCCAACTGTTCTTACAGAAAATTTCATTATTAAATCAGTTTTTCAGGCCTAACTCAGGAAAAGTGCAGCTGATCTGTTATTCAGATTAGTCTTGTCCCCTACAGGAAGCCTCGGTAACATTTGGTATTTGCTCCATATTATTATCTTGATGAAATCCAAGCCCCCTTTATTTTTAACAGATTTGCTATGAGAAAAGATGAATCCTCCAGAGGAAGTAAGACAGAATTGTACATCCAATTTTTGGTTTTATAGGCCATCTCTATTTAGATGATGCCAGGTCAGCAGCAAATACGCAGCATGTGGTCACTGAACTGATTCGCTGATCCCAGATCTAGGCAGTGCAGAGGGTTTTTTCCCACCCCTGTGCAGAGGAAGATGATGAATGCACTTTAGAAGCTGCATTGCCCCTATCTGTCAATGAGAGATAAGAAGGAGTTTGTTCGGTTCCGGCAGATCTTGAATAAAATGAGGAAAAAATCACATTGTTAACGAGGTAGCAGGGTAGCATCTGTCAGCCACCTGCCAGTCTCTCAGCTGGCACAGAAGTGTCAGAGAGGTGTGGTTAAACTGCTGCTGGGTGTCAGGGCTCTTGGGCTCCTCCTTACTAATCATTTTGCTAAGCGCTAAGTTTGCACACATGGTTGGTTTAAGGGTTTTCTCTCATTATTTAAATGCCATAATTTCTTCTATCACCTCTCAAGGGTTTCCGTCAGTTTTCTGGCATTCTTCTGGTATATGTTTTTGTTTTGTTTCTGGGTTTTATTTGTTACTTAAGAAGCATAAGTTGCTTTGTCATATGAATTTACCATGTTGTTACGTGAGAAGAGCTTTGGAACAGAACAGAGCACTGAATATACATTTCACTAGCTACATAAAAAGAGAAAAATCAGGTTAGGCAAATGTGACTTAGACTTTTAAATTAATGGATGAAAGAATACAGTTCATGTGTTAGGATTTAGCAAAAAAATGGTATTCAGTTCTGATCAGTCAATCTGCTTTCAACCGTGGAAGAGAGTTTTGTGCCATGTTCCCTGCTGTGTACGGGCAGGGTGATGATTCTGGGAATGTATTTATCTTATTGTTGATTCCTCCCTCTGCTGCATTTATTTGGATGCTACTTAGTGATGCAGTTTGTCCTGTTCACCTCATCCACCTAAGATGGCACATGGAAAGAGGCTGTGTGTGCAGCATCCAGTGCAGCTGCAGGACTGTCCAGGACAGATAATCCCATGTGTGGGCTGGCTGCATTGCCCTGCTAAGATGCCTGCCTACTTGGTTCACTGCCTCTGTATTAAATCATCTTGTAGCCTGCATCAGAAAACATTTAATATTTATAAAGCTGCAGGAAATTTTGGTCCCTCTCACAGAATTTACAGCTGTACACTGATGGGAAATGCAAACTGACAAAGAGCCTATGGATAAGAATGAGAAGTGGCCATGGTCAGAGGTATTTGAGGTCTGTTTGAATGACCTCATCAGTGACAGATGATATTACACTGGAAGAAGTCACAGCTTTTTGAATATACGTGAAATTTGAAACTATTTCTTTGACAGTTTTGGATAAATTATGAGGTTTCAGAGGGTCAAATGCATGGAATTGTTTCCTTTTTTTTAGGGTAGAAAGTTTTGTGTATTGCCATACTGCTGTCTGATTATTCATGGAATTGTTTGGGTTAGAAAGGAGCTAAAAGATCACCTCGTTCCAACCCCCCTGCCATGAGTAAGGACACCTTCAACTAGACCAGGTTGCTCAAAGCCCCATCCAGCCTTGGACACTTCCAGGGGTGGCACAGCCACAACTTCTCTGGGCAACCTTTCTTATGGGGACTGTGAGTCCCAGAATGCTAACAGCAACTATATGGATGCCTTTTGTATTAAAAATAAAATTACATAACCAAGGATGGTTGGTATAAAGTCACTAATTCCCATGCAGTTCTTCTTTCATTCCTATCCAGTTCTTCTTACATTCCCCAAATAACGATTCTAAACAATTCAAAGTTTTTATAGGACAAATAACTCTTTTATTATTCAAGACTAAGAGACACATCCAGATTAAAAAATTCAACAGCAGTACTGGGAGCATCTGCTAGTTTTGCTCAGTATCAAAGTTTAATACAACCTAGGGAGGTAAATAGGCATTATAAATAAGCTTTATACTCATATCTATTCGTATGTGTTATTTCCTGTTTAGTGGCACATCTAATCTGCTAATAAAATGCTGTAGGAAAGATCTAACCTCGCTTCAAAATTTTACTTAATTTTTAGTTTAAAATATATCCAATTTTAGTCAGGTTTTATAAAAGTATTGTTATAATGAAACAGATGTCTTTGATATAGTAAGGAAAAGTTTCATCAGCCTTCAAGGGTTTTCGTTCCCACGTTTGCTAATTCTTTTTTTATTTGTTACCGCTGTAATAAAAGCACCAAGGAAAATTACTGAAGTGAAAAAATATTAATGACTTAGACTGTCAAATTAAAAAAAAAATGTGTTGAATATAAACTATTCTGAGGGTGTCTGTCAGGTCAGGACTGCCTTTAATGGAGTGGATTGTATTAGACAAATATTAACTTGGAGCTTGTTTACAACAATGTGATTTAGTAGGCCCACTAGAGGCAGGTTAACGTAGAATTGTAGATAGGAGAGATGTAGGTGCTGTAATTATATTATCTTGGGTAGCCTCTTAGATCTTTGATAAGGATAGAAATTACCCTGCTTTATTAGTATTTGGCAGGTATTTAATTTTCTGTTTTGATAGTATCCTGACATTTCCAAAGTGGCAGTGACCAATTTAAATGGGAGAATCCATCCCATCTTGCTAAAGAGTGTTCTTTGTAACGATGTGAGAAGAACTAGAACTCACATCTGCGTCCTTTCCTGGTTTGTCTTGATGAAAGGAAAAAAACTTCCAGTCTGAGCCATAGAGGTAAAAACATGACCTATGTGCTGTACCAGCTTCATTGTATCTTGTACGTATCTTGTTTTACCTCTAACCAAAATTCACCTGATTGCTGTCTTGGTCTGGGTGCAGCATGTGCAGTCTTCTCTGCTGGCCCAGCTAGCAATTGCAAGTATACATTTCTCCTCATTAATTTTCATGGGTTTTTTTAATTAATCTGCTAGAATTTATCACATCTTCAGCTTAGAATGGGGTTTGTCGTTCCGGGGATTAGTGTTTCTGTGATCCTGCAGTGTCCTGGGAATTATGAAAAAGCTCAGGTCTGCATATGGCACTTCTATATAATTTTCTCAGTAGAATATGCAACAGAACACAGAGTTAAATAATTTATCAGGAAGTCCTGTTAATGGGAAGGGCTAAGACAAAATATTCAGTGAAAATATTAAAAACATGGAGTAACTTGGCAATAGGAGTTACTTGTTTCTTAGATCAAATGCATCTGCTGGGATATAAATATGTTCAAAGCTACACTGAGTAATCTGAGGGACTCACATTTGAACATAGCTACAGGGTTTCACGTTTCCAAATGGGAGTCATTTACGGAAAGCTCATTTGTAAGATTTCCGAGTCCCAGATTTTTGCCAGGCAGTAGCAATTTCTGGTATTTATGGTGTAGTGGGCACTGGGGATTAATGTAGGGACTCTTGTTCATCAGGCACTCTCAGCAACGTGTCCAGCACTTCCTGAGTCCTTCAGGAGTTTGCAATCCCAGGTCGTACTAACTCAGTACAGCAGGAAAAACTGCTTTCAACGTAATGCTCACCGAGGTTACAGAGTGTGGTAGCTATAGGGCTGCCTTACCCATGTCATGTTAGCTTGTATTTTTATTTCACTGAAATTATGATTATGATAATTATTATCACTTTTGCCAGTGCAAAAATAATTTAATGTAGCAGCAAATGGTTCTATGTTGTAGTTTTAAAACCTTAACTTTAAAATTTTTAATAATTTTCTAAAAACAACTCCATGATTAAAGCATCAACAAATTTTGGTCAGTTAGTTAACTTGCACTATCACAAAGTAATGGATATTTTTCCTTTTTTATAATCATGTTCTTGTTGCAACCTCCTTTGCATTCACTAAGAACTTTCTGCAGTCCCTCATGTCCTGGCCTGTCATATACCCATCAAACCAGCACTCTAGCAACATGGCATATATATTTCAACCAGAGTCTGATTAATCTTTTTTTAAGAATATATTTCACAAATTTAATAAATACATAATATTAGTAAAGCATCCTGAAATGAACAGGGAAGAATCATGGTTACAAGTACTGGTAAAGGAATATCTTAAAAACATTGAATAAAAGGTAGCTAACTACCCACCGAAGGAAACCAAACCTCTGTTGCTTCTGTTTTCCAATTTATTTACTCCTTATTTGCATCCTTCTAGTCAGTGGAATGAGAAGTTATAGTAGAAAGCTAAGTGCTCATTAGAGGATAGGATTTTCAAATCTGTGTAAGCTTTGCAGGCAGTAAAGGTACTATTCATATAAAGAAGTTTCGAACATACATAGTTTCATCCCACATTAGATAATGTCACAGAATTATTATTATTAAAAAAGCCTATATTTTTTTTTTAATTACTCAAGTTCTCTTTTTTGGGTAAGGTTTCCCCATGAAAAAAAAAAAGTCAGTGCAAGGATGCCTTTATGCAGGGGACTTCCAGACTATGTGATGCTCTTTCCCTTGAGGACACAGCAGGGATACAGCAGCACCCTGGAGTAGCTACTGGGCATTTCAGTGCACTAAGGTGATGTGATGCCTGCACTGAGACCCAGAGAGAGTTGTTGCATAAAATTCATCACTGCCACAGTGGTGTTATTCCACCTCCCACTTTCTGCAACTCATTAACACGAGACCATCTGCCATATCTGTGAATAGAATACGGACTTAATTTGCAAACCTGGAACTGACACCCAAAGCACTGTTAAAAAAAAATCTGAAAATATTTGTTATTCTTGCTTTGCATGTTGGGGTTTTTTCTGGGTTGTGGGTTTTTTTTTATTTTTTTGTTTTTAAAAACCTGTTTTAATTAGTCTGGCAGATGACAGAAGTATTTTATCATAAACACTTGAGATGCTATTAGGTTGAAAATGGGTTAAAGCACATTACTCTGTTTCTTAAATTTCTTTAGCATACTTGTAAATTTTAAATAACCAGACTGAGTTCTTAAAACAAGAAATCAGTTTTTTTCCAGTTTTCCTGGCGATTCTTTTGGTAGTTTGAAACAGCCACATACCTAATGCTTTGAGGACCTTGGTCAACTCTAAGACTATGGGAGAGCTTTTACAGAGCAGTAACACTGTCTCTAAGTATTGGGAAACTATGCTCCCCGGAAGGAAAATGGAAATGTACTTTCTAATGAAAAATTATTTGATGTGTAGTTCCCATTTATTATAGGACTTAAAGTACATAGTGCACAGGAAACTTCCCAAACTCTCCTTCATTTTAACTGGTACACTCTTTTGTTAGTCTCATAAGAGCATTCTGAATCTCAAAGGGTTTCCCTGCACTGAAGTGTTTACTCCACAAATTGATTTATGGTCATCATGGCCAGTGTAGCCTGGGAGCTTGTGTAGGTGCACTGTACTCTGTATCCTTTATAGCTTTATCAGTGCTACATATGCATGGTGAAGTATTGCAGGATGTGATATATCCCCACAGTTCTCTGTATCTTTTCTGCTCCTGAAACTTTTCTTCCGTCAGACCTGTCTGCCTTCCTGCATTTCCTGGTTGGAAGCTGGAGAAGAGGCCAGCAGGTCTGTCCAAGACCTTTCTGGGGCTGCATGCTGCTTTTTTTTTTTTGCCCTGGATAGTAACAAAATGAGGCATCACTCAAGTCCTTGAGATTATAGATGGTATTTTAGCTATTACTGCTAATAAACTATGACTGACAGGCTTGAATATTCTTGATTTCACAAGACGTGTTTGGAAAGACAGCTGATATGAACAGTCATGCATAGAAGAGTGATTGAATTGTATGGTTTATATACCTCATTGCAGGGTTCCTTCTGTCTTACTGCTGCTCACCCATAGACTTAAGGTTCAGGTGTGAATTAACTAAGAGGTGATATTCCCATGCAAATATATGTATGGCCAGCAAACTTGGAGCTGGGAAAGACTTCCCCAAAAGCTTTGTGAAAAGCTTATCTGGACCTACCACAACAGACCATGCAAGAAGAAGTATCACAGTCACAGCCCCCTGCTGGAAATGAGCTTAGACTGCTTCAGATGAATTGCAGTTCCGTTCAAACTTAAGTCAAAGCTGTAGTGGGGGAAGTTTGCCAGGTGGTTGTGATTCCTTCTCACAGGCATAGTGGCCAGGAGAAATGTTCCACATATAATCATGGGCTTTTGGAGAATGAGATCCCAGGCTTCACCAATGCTGTATGAAGACATACAAGTTAGCTGCCAAAAGAAAATATCAGCAGTGTACTACGTGTCATTCTTGGGATCGTAGCCAGCCGGAGGTATCTATCTCATGGATGCAGGAAAATACCAGAAATGAACATAAAACCACAGTGACTAGGAAGAAAAATTTTATTTAACTTACATCAGGCAGAAAATGGGAGGGAAAAATATAGACTTGATACGTGCAGTTGCATATAATTAAACCAATTGATTGCCTGGCACGTTGGCAGCAGAGCAGCACTGTTGGGATGACAAGACCTGCAGTGCATGCTGCTGCTGCTGCAGCCTGCTGGAATGTGCAGCAGCACAGCAAGCAGAGCATCCCCCAAGCAGCCCAGGACACAGCTGGTCTTTAGGCCGAGCACGCGGCCAAAAAATTAATCTACTTTCAGTAGGCTCATTTGCCAGCAGTGAAAATAGATGCATTTTATATTTGTACACAGCAAATGGAATACTGATGGCATACAGTAGTGGAATAGCAATGTGCTTAAAGTGCATTGATTAATTGATTTACTGCTATTTATTTTTATAAAATCATAGAATAATGGAAAGGACATTTAAAGGTCATCTAGTTCGAACTCTCCTGGAATGAGCAGCAATATCTTCAACTAAATCAGTTTGCTTAGGGCCCTGTCCAACTTGACTTTAAATGTTTCCAGAGAGGGACCAGCTATCACCTCTCTGGACAGCCTGTTCCAGTGTCTCACCAAACTCAATTAAAAAAAGAAAACTATTCCATATATCCTGTCTAAATTGCAACTATTTTAGTTTAAAACCATTACTATTACACACTGCATAAATTCCAGTGCTTCAGGGGCTGTTACAGACACCGTGCTAGGGAAAAAGTAGTCTGTTTCTAAACCAGAAGGGGAACCTTTTGCATCTATATATGAAATATTTTGGTGTCAGGTAACTTCAAACCATCTTGAGGAGTGGAATTATCCCACTGTAAGAGAAGCCACCTTGAGATACCCTCCCTAAAAACGATGTGGATATTGTCCCTCTCAAGTCCTATAGTACATCCAGATACTGGCTTGCTGCTAAATATCATGAGAGACAAGCACTTGTTTATTACCTACTTAAAAATTCCTCCTAAAGCTTATAACTGCTCAGGAAAAGGCATTGCCTTGTATGCAGGGTAATACCAAGACAAGAAGATGAGTTACTCTGTGTTAGTCTGTTCATTAATATAATTGCTGTGTTTGCAGTGCTTTTCCTTTCTCATCAAGATGAAATCCAGAAACTGTTGAAAACTGTTTCTAGGTTATAAATAACCCTTCCTCCAGATACTCCTTTTGGAAGACAAGTACTAGGTAGGAGTGGATGTGACATAATGCTGATTTCCTGTCCTAGGAGAGTAAGATCTGGTAGCTGCCTTCAGATATTCTCCCTAGACTTCCTCCAGCTTTCCTCTCCTGGTTTCTTGTCTCTGCAGGACATCTCAGATGGGCAGTGTCTCTGTCCACATAAGTAGCCAGCAAGGGGCACAGCCTCTCCCCTGAGGGAAGGCCACTGGGTCTCTTTTCAGAGCTGTTCTTCTCAGCTTTAAACCATGACTGTTTTAATATCCAAGCCAGTATTTAACTGGAATCCCTGTGTTCTTCTCTGGTCACCTGGGTGTCAAGTTAAATTGGATCAGATGGTTCAGAGAGTGCAGGAGCAAGCAAGGGTTTGTGACTCAGGTTGTGTCCTGTGGAGCAGAGCTGGTGGTGCAGTGATGTTCATTCAGCCACTCTTTGCATATGGAGAGGCTGAAGTGATGGTGGTGCAGAAAGGGGCCTGGTGAGAGGATGCTGAGCTCACTTTTATTTTGAAGTCCCAATAACTTATTTTTCTGTCTCTCTTTGGGTGAGCAGTTTTACTGCAGGTTTTCCCGAGAAGACAGGATTAAGAACATTAGTACAAACTGCTTTGGAGTTGTATGAAACTTTGGAGTAGTTGTAACATTAGCGACAGAACAGAGAGAGGCCAGTACCGTCAGTTGAGACAGAGTGCCACCAAATGCCAGTGAGCAGGACTGTTTCTGACTCCATGTGCCCAAACCTTGCACCAGAGCTCTCAGCTGCTGTGAGACAGAGCCTGCAGGGCTTCCATTTAGACAATAAATACAGATTTGCTTGTGCAAAATGTAAGAAACGTATGTAGGGGCATAACCCCTCCCTCCTCTTTTCAGAAATGCAGTCATGTCCTTTTAACTTTTTTCTCTTATGATCCACTTTGGAAGTTCAAACGCTGTATGATGCATTTTAAAATTGCTCTAGGGCATCAGTATCAGCTCAGCATGCTGCTCAGCATCATTTAAAATCCATAGTTGAGTTCTACTTCTGTGACACCAGTAGGTAGCTGAAATATATAGGCTGAAAGAAACTCATGATATCCAGCAAGTTGTGCTAGATTTTTGGAAAGTCTGTTCAAAAAGTCTGTCCTTCATAAAAATGAGAGCACAAGTGAGAAAGAGGAATGTTAAAGCAAATGTGTTAAGCCTGTGAGATAGAGAACATGAACAATGTATTGAAATATAAATTATCTAATCCATGTTGTCCATGACACATGCAATATAATTGGAATTACTTTGAATTATAGGAAAGTGACCATGCACTAATACAGTTCTAGCATGATTGTTGTTTTCTCACTCTTAGCAGTCATGGCCATCTCCAGGGAAAATGATGAGCACTGAAATCCCACAGAGGGCTCAAAGAGGGCCTTGAGCCCTGGCCTCCTGTACTAAATTTAACAAAGACTATAAAAAAGGGAGGGTGATTGTATGTAATTTTGAATGAATGATCTGGATCCTCTGCCTTCTTGGAGTTTCTGTATGTGTTACTGTATGTGCATGCTGTATGTGTTGCTTTGTGCCTTGAGCACGTCTGTTGGACTCTTTTCTTGTAGTTTAGGTGCAAGATGTCTGATTTTGACACTGCAGACAGGCTTGGGTGTGAGTTGCCAGGCTTTACGTTTAGAAACTAAAGTGGACTCTCAGGTACCTAAGTGTAAATCTCAGTCTTGAATTTTAGAAGCGTGGATACTTCTGCTATTTTGGGACCAAGGCACTGAGCGACTTGCAGTGTTTTGTACATGCAACCCAAATTTAATAAGCAACATTCCCACTCTTTTTCTGTGGGCTGTATGTGAGTAGTGACACTGCTGTGGTTCAGCATCATTTGATTGTAAACACCATTTGCTGATGGGAACACATTCCTACATGAACATCCCCAGGAGCAGAAGTATGTAGTAACAAGTGTGATGCTGTGACTTGCAGTAAAGGAATAGTCAACACAGCAGCAGGATCCCCACTTTGAAGTCCAGTTCTCTTTTAAATCAAGTCAAGTCTGTTTTCAAAGATCCTGATCAATGTGGATGAGGGTCATTTTCTACATGTCTGCTATTTCTGTATGACTTTACCAGACCATTGTATCTCTCTTTTCCTATCTCATATGTTCTCAAAATTCCAGCCTAGCTCCATCCCTGGTGTAATGAAGAAAACTCCTGAACAGTCTCACAAGCCTTTGGTTAATCAACTTTTTAACCCGTTCCTACAGGTTCAGTTTAAAAAATAGAAATTGACATTTAGGACTAAAACCTTACTTTTGCCAGGAGCAGATGAATCTGGAGATGCCTTCAGTTTATATGTGGTGAGGGATGTTCATCAGGTAAACATGAGAGCTGATTTAACTTGTGAAAACTTGCAGCAGTTGCCATGAGCATCAGCCCCCGTGTTTAGAGACAGCAGTATTTAAACCTCTTTTGTGTTCAGTAGGAATATCAAACACTTGTAATCTGTCAGAGATGTTTCTTTGTAACACTGGTGGTTTAGATTTTAAATACATCCTTTATGCATTTCTTTTAACCTGTTAAATATGTTAGGTGCTGTATATGGTAACCCTGAACTCAGCTCCTGCAGACTTTAACTTTGTCCTCACAGCTGCTGTGGTGAGGTTGACATTTTTACATTAAATAAGTCCAGGCTATTAGTGTCCAAAATACATGACTGATGTAATTTACTGTAAGAGTAGTGTCTTTCAGATGCACATCTGTTCTGTGATCATAAGCCCATACATTGAAGTGCTTAAATACTCCACTAGGAACCATTCAGATCACAGGTGAAAATCAGCCTAATGTTAGAGCATTTGTTTCCTGCCTTCTGAGTCTGCCTTTTCTCTTCCTGCAGCTTGTGGATGTGACCTGGCTCAAGGAGGATTTTTTGTGAGACAGGGAGACTACATCTGTACTTTGGACTACCAGAGACTGTACGGCACACGTTGCTTCAGTTGTGATGAATTCATTGAGGGAGAAGTGGTCTCAGCACTGGGCAAAACCTATCACCCAGACTGTTTTGTGTGTGCTGTCTGCAGGTGGGTTTTCTACGTGAAGTTGTGTTTCTGATGCCAGAATGCCCTGAATGCCAGGCTTTCAAACCTTTAGCCTAGAGAAAGGGTTTTCTGTTACTCACTCCTTAAAAAATTGCAAAATTGAAAAGAAAAAAAAAATCTGTAATTCTGAGTGCCTCCTTTTTTCCCAAATGTGTTTTTCTTTTGTGTGATATCTTATGCGTGAGGTTTTCAAAGTACTTTAGAAGCTGCCACTGTCTTTGTTGTAAGACATTTTGCTCCAAGTGTTGCTTTATTTCTCTGGCATCTGCTGTTTTGTCATTTATTGGCCTGAAGTTACAAAGGATTCCAGTGCCAGTGGCTGAGTCCTCAGCAGGCTACTGCTAAAGCCCAGTGTAGTTCAGTGGGATCATTTCCCACGAGTCCCAAACTCAGCAATACAAGGGACTGATGTCATTTTGACCTGCATCTTAATCCTCTTGTGTAGAAATACCACAAACATATCTATTGAAGACTTCATAAAGAATCTTGAAGTGCACTAAACCTTTAGAAAACACACCATTTTAGCAGTTTGGAGCAAATGGGAATGCTGCCATAGTTTATGTGGCTAAACTTGAGCTTTTAGGAGTACAAGAAAAGCAGCCCTAGTTTCAAAGGGTTTCAAACCCCAGTGAGGCACTGGTGCAGCACAGTTTAGATGCTCTGTGTGTTGATGCCTCATGCAGGTGACTGTGCAGTCCCAAACCAGCATGTCCATGTCACTGTAGCTGTCTGCTGAGCTCAGAAATCCTCCTGTGCTGATGCAGGAGCAGGACCTCAAATTCCAGAACAGCTGTGGCTTGTGACAGAATCTCAATTAAATAAAGCAATTGCACAAATAATAATAAAAGCTGTGATAGAGGGGAGACTCTGAGATGGACAGTCCTCTATTATATTAATTTCTATCGAAGTTTTCCTCTGTTTAATAGGCAGTTTTTCCTTTTGGATACTTAAAACAAATATAAAGAGTAAAGATAAGAAAAAAATCCGAAAATCTTTTTTGTATTTTATTTTTCATTTTAATAGTAAGGAAAATGGCTTCAAGTGTCTCTCATGAGTTAACTGCTGGCTGCACATGATATTGGCCTGTGGCCTGGCAGTATTACAGCTTTTCTAGAGAGGATCAGAGCTAATTTTTGGTATCATTATTCTCAGCACTAGTACCTTCTGTAAAGTGAGGTACTTCTTCATTTAAGAGAAATCAGAAAACTGGTTGATTCAATTTTTCTGGCTAAATGTGCTTGTATCCTCAGTCACACCACTAGAGCTTAGCAGAAATGTAAACTGTGTGTTACTGTGCTTAGGAACTACCTACGTTGGGTTTCAGGCCATTGGAAATACCAACTCCTGCTTTATTTAGTCAGTCATTCAGCTGATAGTTTGGAGCTTGGTGATACAGTTTGTCTCCCTGGAAATTTGGAATAATTTTCCTTGTGACTGAAATATTTATTTTTAAATACCTAACAATTCAGGTGAGTTAAGTTGCAGCACTGTGAAATTATTCAGGCTGCAAATACCATGTGTGATGAAGATGTGGTAAAAATTTTAAAATTGAAGTTCTTGATACAATAATATATCATATAAAAATAAAATCAGAGATGTTCCCTAACCTTCTGTATAACTAAATAGTTGTACTAAATGCTATTTCGCTGTTTTGTTGTTCAGTAGAGAGACCCAGATCTGCTTCTGTTGCTTTTCTTGGAAGGACACACAAATTCATATTGTCTTCATCAGAGCCAGCTAATGCCCTGCTGACTAGCAGGATTCAATTAGTGTCTCCCAGGGGGGTTGTAACACTGATTTGTGGTGCAGAGCAGCAGAAGAATCCTATCATGTGTTTACGTGCTTTAAATCAGCTTCAATTACCCCTGTCATTGCAAGCCAGACATAACCTGTGTTTTTTATGGGGAAGAGTGTCGTATCTAAATGTCATCAGCATTATTTTATTGAGTGGTGTCCTCAGTAAAAATAAGGTTGGTAGACTATAAAGACGTGTTGTTTAAACCAAAAGAAGTGACTTTTTTGTTCGTTTAAAAACCAGTAATAATAAAGGGGGGTAAAAGGTGTAAAGCTCTCTACCTTGATATTTTCCTTGGTAGGAAGAGTCAGGAGAGAACCATTTGTGCCCTCATTTCTTACAGATGGGCGGAAATCTTAAATACTGCACCAAAGCACACTGTCAGTGATAGTTGGTGGATGATGCCAACTGCATTTGGCATTACCTTTTACAGCCAGACTTCAGTGTGGGTGCTGTGTTAGAAATCTAACCTCCAGAATGGTGTGAATTTGAGAGGTGGTGACTAGCTGCCAGTGGGGCTGATCCTGCTCTCATGGAAACCAAGCCAGGCTCTTACTATCTTCAGCATAAAAGCAGTGGCAGCAGAAGGCATTTTGCACTCATGACACATTTCTCCAGAATGCTGCAGGATCGTTAAAGTCTTTTAAATGAACACTTCTGCAACCCCTATTTCTGTAGCTGCTGAAGTAACACTTCTAAACTGTTTCTACATTGCATAGTAAACCAGTGTCAGTAGCAGCTCCTTTTTTTCCCCCCTTATTTTCAGAGAAGATAAGGTTTGAATAGAAACATGTGGGAAGTGTATGGTAGCAGCAGTGAGAAAACCTAGCTAGCAGGAGCAGTGGGAAAAGTCAGCAATCCAAGCCCAGTTGTCTCCTGATACTACTGTTGGATGCCCCATGGCCCAGTGTCACAGGTATTCCTTGTACCCTCTATGCTGCATTTTTAACCTGCTGTCCTCCTCTGTGGAAGAGCTGGAGTGTCACAAATCCAGCTCATCCCTGGGCATCTCCTGGGAGTCAGTTACTGCCCAGGGCTGCCACAAGCTAAAGTCTGAAAAAAAGGAAAGGAATTAGTATTCAGAGAACGATTGGTAAAAGTACAATACATTGTGCAATCCTGTTTGATTGTTTCTCTCTATCTTGTATTAACCAAGTGGCTCTTAAAAAAATCTGGTTCCAATTGTGTGTTTACTCTGCTGGAGTAAAGATTGAGGGCTTAATCCCTTCTTCTTCCAGTGCTGTTCATAATCTAGTGAAACCTTTTTTCTGCTGTTGTGTTTTGTGATGATAATGCCTAAAACTAGGAATGAGTGGAAGAATAACAACATAGATTGAAAACTGTTGCAGATTAAATGCTTACTCTGAATTCCCAGGAAGTGGCTGAGCAATCTTCTTACAGCTTCATTAATTGGATGGAGCTGTGTTCTCCAGGGGGCTGTCAAAGACATTTCCTTCAAAGTTTTCATGTGTTTCTAAAGTGAAGTAGAAAGAAGGAGAAAATTGAGGCTGGCTGTAGCAATAGAAGCTCAGTTTTATTAAAGTTGTGCACATACTTCTTACATGGCTGTTGTAGTCAGGACAGTTTCAGTCTTATGTAGGATGGGAAAGGGCAGGACTTCTGAGTCTTTTAGAAGGAAATGGGTTGTCATACTTGTCATACTTGTGATAATACTCTGAAAATTCAATTTTCTGGAGATATCTTAGTGTGTTAATAAGTCATACAGATTTAGTAAGCATATATAGGATGTATGGTCCATCTAATGGGGTACCTAGAGTATGAGTTCTGTTACTTGTGGGCTTTGTGTTCACTGAATATCAAAAAACTGTGATTTGATTTTATTAATAATATTATAATATTCAAATCTTATAATTGAGTATTATTGTAATTAGTTGGTGTTTATGTATGTTGAAGGAGTGTATGTAATAGTTACCCCTTTAGTTTCAGTATTCTTGTACTTAAAAGTTGGAACAAAAATTGTGACATGTAAATGATAAAGAGGAAAACTTGACCCTTAGCTGGAGGATAGATTAGCACTTACATCCGAGATTAATAAGGAAACAGGTTTGTGTTTGCCTGGCAGAATTTTTATATTTAAGTTTTTCTGAGCTCAGAAAGTTTTCTTTTAAAACAGCATCTTGACAGAAGCCGAATATGTGCCATGTAGAGGTGAATGGTATGTGGAGGGGAAAGAGGCAGATACATATTCTTCAAGGGGTTGCCTGCCAAACTCAGCTATAAAACCTCTTTCAACCCATTTATATTTTTACTGCCTTCAAGAAGGTAATTCAGTTTGGCCAGACAGTTGAATATAAAGAATCAGAAAGCTGAAATCCTTTTCTTTTTTTTCAGCAGAAGATTGTGTAGTCCTACATATATAACACTGCTACTTCTAGAAAGAACTGAGATCTTTTGTGTATGTATGTCTTAAGAAATTAGAATAGTACTGAAAACTAGAAGTTCAAATCCAGTTTCTTCTTAAACATAGCAGTCATGACAGACTTTTCGAATATCCTAAACCTTTTTATTTGCTCAATTTTTTTAGTGCTGCTGAATTTGGAAACGATTTGGTTCCCACTTTACCAGTACTGGTGCTTCTTAAGGCATCTCATGAAGTGGTCTTCTTCATCTCCCCACCAGTCACCTACTGATCACTGCTAGGTATTGCAGAAGCTTAGAGTGTTGAGCACAAGGTTTTGAAATCAGCCTGAGTGTTCTTGGCATTTTGATTCTAAACCAAATATATGTATCAATATGTGGTTCTTCCTGAGCAAGAAGAACCACTCTTCAGGTGCTTAGATCTGCTGTTCTTTAGAGGAAGGATCTGGAGCACAAGTCCTTTGAGGAGCAGCTGAGGGTACTGGAGTTGTTTATCTGGAGAAAAGAAGGCTCAGGAGGTACTTCTTGCTCTCTGCAACTGCCTGAAAGGAGATTGTAGTGAACTGGGGGTCGGTTTCTTCTCCCAGGCAATCAGCGATAGGACAAGGGGGAATGTCTTTATGCTGTGCCAAAGGAAGTTCAGATTGGATATTGGGAAAAATTTCTTCACTGGAAAGGAAGTTAAGCATTTAACAGGGTGCCCGNGGTCCTTTGAGGAGCAGCTGAGGGTACTGGAGTTGTTTATCTGGAGAAAAGAAGGCTCAGGAGGTACTTCTTGCTCTCTGCAACTGCCTGAAAGGAGATTGTAGTGAACTGGGGGTCGGTTTCTTCTCCCAGGCAATCAGCGATAGGACAAGGGGGAATGTCTTTATGCTGTGCCAAAGGAAGTTCAGATTGGATATTAGGAAAAATTTCTTCACTGGAAAGGAAGTTAAGCATTTAACAGGGTGCCCGGGGAAGTGATGGAGTCACGATCTCTGGCAGTGTTCACAAAATCAGTAGACATGGCACTCTGTGATGACATGAGCATGGTGGTGTTTCGTCAAAGATTGGACTTAATGGTCTTGGAGGCCTTTTACAACCTTAGTGACTCTAGGATTCTTTGGTTCTATATGGAACATCCCTATAGCCCTACTATAATGTNAAAGGAAGTTCAGATTGGATATTAGGAAAAATTTCTTCACTGGAAAGAGGGTTAAGCATTTAACAGGGTGCCCAGGGAAGTGATGGAGTCACGATCTCTGGCAGTGTTCACAAAATCAGTAGACATGGCACTCTGTGATGACATGAGCATGGTGGTGTTTCGTCAAAGATTGGACTTGATGGTCTTGGAGGCCTTTTACAACCTTAGTGACTCTAGGATTCTTTGGTTCTATATGGAACATCCCTATAGCCCTACTATAATGTAGGATGGAAGGGATCTGTGACGGTCCGGTGGTCCAGCCCCTGGCTCAAAGCAAGTCCAGTTTGAGTAGACAGCTGATGGCATTCCTTTAACATATTTCTAAGGATAGAGATCCAACGGACTCTGAACAGTGTGTTCCAGCATTCAACAAGCTCATGGTATTTTTTTTCCTTATTTTGAGCGGACATTTCCCATGTTCCAGCTTATGTCTGCTGCCTCCTGTCCTTTCCCTCTTTACCTCTGAGAAGAGTGTGGCTCCAGTTTTGTGTTCGTGTCATCAGGTAGTTTTAGACAGTAATACGATCTCCCCTGAGCAGGTACATCTCCTGCAGCCCCTGCCTGCCCATGTGTTCTGTGCTGCAGCTCTGGAGCTGGCCTTCCCTCATCTCCTTCCAGTCAATCTTGTCCTGAGGAGCCCCAGATGCTGCCTGCTGCAGTCTCTTAAATGATGAGCAGCAGGGAAGGTCACATCCCTGGATCTGCTGGAGATCTGTACCTCCCAGGATGTGTCTGGTCAGTTGCCGTGGGGACAAGCTGCTGACTCCAGTAGGGTGTCCACTGGGATCCCCACGCTGCTTGCAGGATTTAGCATTTTCCCTCACTGAAATTCGTGTAGATGGTAGATAGCACTCAATGTCCACTTTGTATCATCATTTTAATCCATGGGGATTCATCCCATGGAGCACCTTGAGGGATGTGGTTGTATCAGGTAGAAGTCAGAGCTGAATTTGATCCTGCTGGTCCTTAGGTTGCAGTCTGACATTATACCTGACCTGGTGGAACTGCAACCAGCTACTGAAATGAATAGCTTTGCTCTCCCCACAACCTGATCACAGGCTTCTGTTAATTTTCATATATCAAATTTAGTTGACTGTTCAGCCACAGAGTCAGATCAGCAATTTAAAGAATAAATGGCCATCCATGTGCTCTGAAAAGAAAAAAGAATATTTTCTTTTATCCCTCCAAGAAAGCTTGAATGACTTGCCCACAGCTGCATAGATTGAGGCATAGTGCAGAGAAAGACAAGACCAAGACCTGACCTTTTGGTATCAGCACACAGTTATCCTGCATTAGGCTGATGGTGATTTATGTTTCACAATATAGATTTTGTTGGTCACCTCCAGATTTTTTTCTGGGTCTGCAAATATTGTAGGCAGGTGGATAGAACAAAATTTGTGGGGAAATGAATCACAGATGTATTAAAATTCTACAAGTCATTTGAGAGAGCTGCTTTAAAAATGCTCTTAATTTTAATTTTAAAAATAGATTATCCAACTGTGAAAATCTCACTGAATATTTATTAAAGGATAAGTAGCTAATTAAAACCCTGTCCTGGTTTTTGCAATACCTAGCAGTGTTCAGTGGGTGACTGGTGGTGAGATGTCAGTGTATTTGAAGGCAGATATGCTCCTCTTAGCCTAAAATTCTATATATAGTCCTGCTCACAACTTACAGAACTCAGAAACTGAAACCTTGTTAATTGACTGTTACCAACTTCTGTTGTGCCTTGGCTCATACTGGCACTGAAATGTTTGAGCAGAGCTCCTTGTGAAAGGGAGAGGTCAGCTGGTACAGGAAAACTGACAAATGTGTTGGGTATGAATTCCCAGTGAACAAGACAGTGAAACAAACTTTGAGACTTGTTTATGGATTTAGAAGACCTGTGAGGGGAGCAGACATCTGTCTGTTCCTTGGGGTGGAGAGCTCTGGGTTTTTTTTTTAGAACAAGATGTCTTGCATATTTGGAGAACAATAAAGAATCAGAATTGTTGCCCTCTCCCATTGGAATGGAAAGGCACGGTGATTAGCTACTGAACTCTTAGAAAATAAACCAAGTGCAATATTTTTATGGGCTTGGAATCCCCCTATGTGCCCTCCCATCTCAGGAGGCTCTGTGACTTGCTGTGGTGCCTGAGCTTTGGCTTGTTTGCATCATCTGCCTGGTTCTGTCTTTGTGCCATAGGAGATCAATAATCAAAATCTGTTGCAGACAACAGTTGTGACCTAAAAAGATAGCTTTGGGAGTTTTTTTGAATCTATAACACGGAAGCTTGCCACTGCTGCATTGCTGCAAGACAGGACAGGTTTGCTCACTGGAGTGCAGCTCCACCATGTCCTGTCTGTCGCACTAGAGACAGTGTTGTCTTCTGGTTAGGTTATTGAGTAAAATTCATGGTACAAAATCCTCTTTGAAACAGATGGAAATTTAGGCCTCCTGGATTTATACTAACGTGGTGTTGGACCTCGTTTTACCAGAGTCACACACAGATCATTTAGATGAGTCGGAGAGTAAGGCAATATTAAAGGCTATTTCCATAAAGTATTTTTCCTTATTGTAACTTTAGGTAAGTGACAAGGTAGGAAGTTTTTGGACTATAAAAACTTGAGAAAGAGAAAAAAAAAGTGAAAAGAAGAATTCATTATCAGATATCAAAAAAGATAATATTTACACTTCATGTGTCCTCATGATTTTTTAAATTGTCACAAATGGATGGCAGTGTTGAACACTTACTTAGCTGGTTTCAAATATATTTTAGTTACATTATATAGAAACAAAGGACAGCATTGCTTTTGTTCTTTTTCTAAGTAATATAAATGTTCTTCTAAATACAATTCAAGTGTAGAATAAGCTTCTCTTAGGCAGTTTAGGGAGCAAAATAATGTTTAAGTTTAGCAGAAATTATCTGTGTAGCTTTTGTAGTGGAGACAACCTTGCAATTGATATAAATTTTTGATAGCATTTGTGGGAGAATGCCATACAAAGTTTTAATGAGATGTTAATGAAATAGTGTGATCAGAGGGTGATGAGGCAGAGGGTGTGTGTTATGTTTGTGCCCCACTTAAGCCGTATTTTGATTGCTTGGATAGGGATTTAGTTGGACATGAGCTTTGGGTGGAGTGAAATGTGTTTCTAAATCCTCACCATCCTTCACTGCATATGAAGTGATTTGTCCATCTGGTTCCCTTAGAGAAAAAGCCTCAGTGGTTTCTGTGCCCAGACAAGGAAGTGCACAGCAGAGAGCTTTTGTTTTAAGAACATTGATAAAAGGGAATGATATAATTAAGTGTAAGGAGAGCTGTTGTTGGGTAGGAAAAACAAGTAATGTAGACACTGTGGGTTTTATAACTGGGATAGGTTTTTTCCCTTTGAGAGTTCACTAACATTTGCTTTCTGAGCACATAGACAAAGAGCAAGACTTTGATGTGGTAAAAAGTTTTGAGGACAAGTGCTGGTTTTTAATGTATTAAAGTCATAACTCTCATGCAGCTATTTAACAACATGAAAGCAGCTGCATTTGCCTCTACTTAACTCCCTGTAATGCCAATTTTATTTTCATTCTGTAACTGATCCTGTTAGTGATGAACTCTGGCTGATACTGCATTTCTTAGGTACACAACAATTTGGACTTGAGTGTTCACTGTGTTTTTGTATCTTTAGATATTATTCTTTTTCCTAAGAAGCTGTAACCATCTGCATTTGTAGTTGTCTGTTTGATATGTCCCTTTGATACTTAAGCCTCTGAGTGGCTGGAAACTGAATGAGAGCTGCGCAAGCAGAGAAAAAGAAGCCAGAGTATAATCAGTTCTTTTATGGAAGGATATTTAATTTCACTAAAGACGTGAGACTGTAACCAGTTTGCTTTTGTTTCTGCTGTTGTAGGTTGCCTTTCCCTGCGGGTGACCGAGTAACTTTTAATGGGAAGGAATGCATCTGCCAGAAGTGTTCCCTGCCCCCTTCCAGCAGCACTGGCTCTTTCCCTGTACAGAACCTGCGAAGTAAGTAGGAATTCTGCTCTTTTCAGACAGTACTTCTTAGTCTGCACAGTTTTAAAGGACAGAATACACCTGTATGGAGCATTGGAACTTCTACTACTCTGCCACATAAGAGGTATCATAAAATATGAGGTAGCCACGTGAAAAAGTATAGGGTGGTTTTTCAAGAAAATGTGATATTAAAAAGAAACACAGATGGTGCCATTATAGGTTTAACAATACACTGAACCTCTCAAAAATTTGATTAAAATAAACTAAATCAAATTATTTGGAGAAAAACCTCATATAGATGCTAATATTTTTGAGGATTTAGTCCAAATCCAGCAGAAATAAAATCCAATGCGAGATTTAATGATTTGTAAGTGTTCCAGTATTGCTTCAGAAAATATCAGTGACAGGACTGCATGGCTAAATGCTGCACAGCAAAGGGTTTAATGTATGAAATGTCACTGGGGGACTTTCACCTTGACCTCAGACTATTGTGCACTATCAGAAGATACAAACACTATGGGAAGGAAATGTGATCTTTTCACACCAACTTTTTTGTAGTAGATCATAGAGAGGTGGTGCTGCTCTGAACTCGGTTCCTCTGCTGTTTTGCTCTTGAAGTGCTGCCATGCTTTAGGAGTCCACCACTACCTTTATGAAATTAAACAGCAACAGCAATTCAATGAAACAGCAAGGACAGAAAAATTTTTAATGACTGTTGTGTCAAACTGCATTCAGCATGGCTGAGGAAGGGCCCCATGGATTGCTCATCTTCCTGCATAGGGAATCTAGCCCACTTCTGGGAGAAATCTCTCCTTTTTTATTCTGTTTTTTTTTCCCCCCCTACATTTCTTCATGAAAGTTTCCACCATCTCCTTTCTATAGTTCAACAGCACAAGCTGCTGTGTGAATGCTCTGTGAGATGCTCTACTGATTCCTCTTGCTAATGCCATTCTCTTTTGGGGATTGGCCAAAGGCTTGCCCCTCTCTGTTAGGTGCCTTCTCTTGCCACTTATTCCAGAGATGGATCCTCCTTGGCCATCTTTGCTGTCTCCTTGTCATATGTGAAAAATGCCTTTGACTATAATGGACATTATTTGTCTCCTTGAGTACTGACAGAACAAGTTCATTTGATTAAAGAATCCTTTAACGTATTTACATTCTTACATTATTTTCTTCTGTGCACATGCACACTGTGGAGAGTGTTTCTTGTTTTTGCATTTCCCTGGCTCTCTTGGGTCACTGCACTGAGCCCGGAGCACAGGTACCTGCAAACCTATGCAAACGACTTGCCTCAGAGGGAAACAGCCCTGGGAGCACATCTTTGTGGCAAAACCTGACCTTGGAAAATAAAAGTCTAACTTTTCCCAAAATTTCATTGAGCAGTGAATGGTGTATCTCCTGACAACAGCTTTCTTAGAAAAGACCTTAATGCTTTAAACAAGCAACTCTTGTTAGTAGGGCACAAAAACATATTACTTCAGGCATAGTTTTTCAAGGAACGAGTAGTATGTTGACCCGCTGTTAGATTTGGTTTGTTCCTGTCTCGGAACTCTCTGATGTGTACCATGTGTGCTGGTCAGCAGCTTATTTATCTCTACAGTGCTTTCAGAACATCTCCTGGGGACTCACTGAGCTCCCAACATCACTGCCCCCTATGACAAGTTCTTCTATTTTCATCCTCCCCTTTTGCTTCTAACCTCCTTCATGTATTCCACGTGGAAGAAATGAAGAATGTAAAATACTTTCTTTCTGCCCGAGTCCTTCCATTTTTTTTGATATATAAGTAACTGCCTCTCTGTTCTGTTTTGTTTTGTTTTGGAAAATAATAGCTCTGAAAACCTCTTGTGACAGTGTTGATTTTGAGAGAGTACTCAAGGAAGAATATCAACATGTAGCAGCAAATTGATGTGTTCTGCAGAGTTATTGCTGGAAATTAGTTGAGTCACCAAAGGATGCTGCATCTAAGATGGGAAGACAAGGACACTGCATCAATAGGCACTGTTGGCATAGCAACCACAATATTTGTTTATAATTATTTGGCACTTTACAGAGAAAACAGCAGTTGGGAATAAAAAAAAAGTAGTTCACAAAATGCTGCATTTCTGCCCACCCAAGCTTACACCATATGAAAGGTGAATGACATCTGAGCACATGATGTTTTATTCAGTTTGTGAAATAAACCCTCAAGCAGTGGGATTAAATTAGATTTCCAAATGAATCCCCAGTACAGGACAGATCACAAACAAATTTCTGATTGTAGTTAAATGATAGATACTGTAGAATACTGCAGGGACTAAAAGCAGGCACACACCCAAATGTTCTTTTTTATTAGCAAAACACAAATGTTCTGATCCGTAGTGCACATGCTTTTGTGCTAGGCTTGTTTCCACGTATTGGTGCTCTAGAGGGTAACATTAAAGAGACACATTATTGCTCCCTCAATACATTCCAAATCCACTAAAGGAAAATGCAAACTATGCTTTATCATTGTGTGCTCAGAAGTAAAACATTTACAATTTCCCTTATATTGTCTCATTAGGGTCATGTAACCAGCTAAATACAGTCTTAAATCAGAAAGTTTTTAAGAGTGTTTAAGTGTTTTAATGAGATTCTAGGTTGAGAGTTTTTTCTAAATAACTGGATAAATATTTCTAATGCTTTTGCATCTTTCTAATGCTTTTGCATTAGCTTTCTCTCTTCCATGTAAGATATTGTTATGGGTTTTTTTCCTCTCCTGGCGTTTCTGAATGATTAAGTGTCTTTCAGGTTTTGTCTTTTCTCTAGAAAATTGTTGGTATACCTGAAGAATTCCTAAAAATACTATGTATTTTTCCACATGAGAGGAAAGACATTTTATTGAGGATTAGAAGGATTACTGAGATATAGGTACTAGATCAATTTATCACTGGCATTTATCCCTTTTTCCCCCACATATTCTGACTTTTTCAACATTTAGTAACAAAATCATACTTAGATAGGAAATCTGTAGAGTGAAGAGTGAATGAGAGATGGACCTTGTAGGGTATTAGAGGGTTCATTTGGGATATAGGGAACCAGATCCTAATCCCATGTCTACGTAACATCTCTAAAGAGAGCACTCACTGGTGGACTATTCATGTGGAAACCTGGTGTAGGTTTGACTTTTACTGGCCTAGTCAGAATCTTCCATTGTTAAAAATAAGGCAACCAAGCCTCCAGACAGGCTTGTCCTCAGTTGTCCTTTCTGGGGAGTATAGCTGGTTCACCTACAGCCTGCTTAACCAACACAGAGGAACCTCTGTTACCCAGTTACTGCATGCTTTTGCATATTAGCACCTCTTGGAGCTTTATGTAAGTGAATTTTTATAGGGAATAAATATATAGACAGCCGTCATTTTCACATATTGAAATGTCACTAATGCCTCTTAAGTATTGATGTATTCTTACTGGTTACAAAAAATTTCATACTAAAATTTCAGCTTGTTTTTTTTTTTTTTCATGGTTGCAAAAATAATTTCGAAATAAGTAGAGCTTGCAGATCCAAAGGCAAAGGCTAATATGAAGAATCAGTTATTTGTTTTACTCTTTGTGTTTTTTATTTCTTTTATCAGGCTGATTTGCGATGCTTGAAAAATTAATCAGCAAAACTTAATATTTTTTAAACACAGTATAAATGAATTAAAATAAAGCCCAAGTCACTAGGAAACTGAAGTCATCAGCTTTTTTCTCTGAATGATGCATATCTTGTCAGATATGTCAGAGCTTTCTAAGAGCAGCAACACTTGCCATCCATCAGTGAGCAGTGGAGGAGCTGTGGAGCCCCCGTGAGCTGTTACTGGAACACTGATGGACCCTTGTACTGCCATAACCAACTGCTGCATGATTACCTAAAGAATATTATTCACTCATTTGTTTTTTTTCTCTTGCAGATTGTGGAGGTTGTGGTTCAGAAATAAAAAATGGTCAGTCCTTGGTCGCCTTGGACAAACACTGGCATTTGGGCTGTTTTAAGTGCAATACATGTGGCAAGCTACTGAATGCAGAGTATATCAGCAAGTAAGTAGAGGAGTATTTTCATCTCTTTTCAGCATTCTTTTAATGCCAAATAATTAATTTATCATTGCATACCCTTTATTTTTATATATATGTTCAGAGATATATATTAGAGATTATTGTCTAAATTATTACCTAAATTGTATTTTAAAAAATGAAATGGAGAAAAGTAGAAGTCATATTTTTCCATTTACCTGGAATGGGACTTGACAAAGCAGCTATGCTACAGAGAGGCAGAATGTGTTTCCAAGACCCAAATGTATGCCCTTGGTCACCTGTGGTTTTGCTCTCTGTGATGCTGTAATGTAAACAAGCAGGTGTGTTCCTGCTATATGTATTCCATAAGAAGAATTGTTAGCCATAAGTCCATTAAGGATGTACATACCATACTTGTGTGCTGCTCCAGACCCTCATGCTGTCAGGTTTGGACTGAATGTGATGACAGCACTGAGAAGCAGCACAAAGCACGCACACAGACCATGTCCCATGTCAACACTTTCATCAGGCCAGTGACATGCAGGCCTTTCACTGGCCAAGGCACCTGGGATTAATTTCTGCTTCAGAGAAGTTATTATGTTGAAATTTTCTTGAGCAGCAAAGTAACTCAATCACCAGTGCCCAGAGATGATGAAGTTTCAGAGCCTACGTCCTGCTGGCTTTCAACAATTCTTTGGATTTTGATTAACACAAGTACAACATTTAATTTCACAGCTTGCGCTGGAGAACAATATTTATTAAAAGGGTGTTCTTATATAAGGTTTTGCATTGTCTCAATGTTGTGCTAGTCTGCTGTATTTTAGTACAGTGCCTTTTTTTTTGTCTTGTTATTTAATATAACCCCCCCCAACTGTAATGATATAATTATTGTGAAATCTTCTTTTTAAAAAGGCTAAATGCCAAACAAAATAACTCAAGAGAAGAAACATCCTGTCTTTAATTAATTCAATTAATTATTGTGATGACTTATAGGTTAGTCTCTAAGAAATCCAACTTCCTTGCTTTCTCCAGGGAAATGTCTGATAAAATTATGCCTCGCTAATAAATCTGTCTGATCATAGGCTGTTTTAGTATTAAAAATGAAACATATTTAACTATGTTTAACTAGAACTTTGAAACATGAGAAGGGTCTCCAGTTTCTTCTTAGAGCAATTTGTTTTCATTCATCAGTTTAATGGTCTACATGTGCAACTTAGTAAAATTGTAAAATGTAAAATTAACAGGTTCTTGTTAGGGCAATAGTCCAAATAGTTCTGGTCTTGATGCTTTAAAATAAAAGCTGAGACTCCATTTTTTTTCCTTCATATCTCTAAATTGTATCTTAACTGACTTGTGCTGGTGAAATAGCTGGTCACATCATGCATGAACACACTGCTGCCCAGGCTGAATTCTTGTAGTCAGTGCTGGCTTCTGTGGAGCACATTCCCAAGATGTTTGACCCATGACTGTCTTTAAGCAAGTCCAGTAAAGAGTGCCAGTAAATTTAAATGTTTATCAAAACTTGGTTTACAGACAAGATATTTGAGAAATTACTCTCTGCAGTCCCAGCTAAAGGATTAGGTAATACATGTATCAGATGATACATAAATTGGATGAATTAGATGATAAGAGTAATATGTAGAAATAACTCTTTTCCACAGAGGGGGAAACAGGTGAAAGAAGTTAATGGGTAACATGATTAAACAGTGGTGTGAGAGTCTCAGAGACTGAGTGTTGTTACAAGGCTGATGGCTGAGTTTAGCAACAAAGGAGAAAAATGGTCCAAAATAGTTGTTCATTACTATTCTGCTTTTTACAATATTAATGAAAATGAGATACTTGGGAGTTAGGAAGGCCCATAAATACCCTATGAAGTGTTGAAACATTGACAAGTTTTAGATGCATAGTCCCCCAGTAAACTGTAAGCTTACATAAAGCAACATCTGTACAGCCTGTTGTTCTTCCCTAGGGATGGGGTTCCCTACTGCGAAACGGACTACCACGCCAAGTTTGGTATCAGGTGTGATAACTGTGAAAAGTACATCACAGGAAGAGTGCTCGAGGTAAGCAGAGCCTGTCATTCAAGCACATCTCAAAGTGTACAAAAAGAGTAGCTCTTTTGGGTTCAGTCCTGTGCTCACAAATGAGTGTTAATGCAACAGCTTAATGTTACTTCTGTTAAATACCAGGAACTTTTTCTGTAATCGGGTTTTTTGTTTCTTCTATTAATGATTTGGTAATACACAAACTCCCTAAATGGATATTTATGGTACTGGAGAATGTTCAGGCAGAAGAAGTAATAAATGAATGTGTTATCAGGCACATTTTAAAAATTGCACAAAATTAATTTGTAATTTCTGCTTTGATTTTTTTTATGTTGCCTAAAGATAGGATGGAGCTGTTGAAAAGTAAAATGAATTATTTGAACTGTGGTTTTGCACCCAGAAATGAACTGCCTAACAGAGATTTTTTTGCACTTGTTCTAAGATGCAGGAGGTTGTTTAATGTAGATGTATGTTTATGCATTATGCAAAAATTTCCATATAAGTGACCCAGTGTCACAAAATGAACATATTCCTTTGATCTGAATAAGATTTATCCTTGGATCTAAGTGTATTGTTACCTTGTCAGTGTCATCGATTATCTACTTTTTCTTTCTGCTTTTCCCTGTGAAGTACTGGAGTTAGGAAGAGTTGCTCAGTTCACTCTTTTCTCTTCACAGGCTTAGAAAGCCTGGAGAAGTCCCAAAGGGCTTCCACCAGAGAAAGATCTGCTGGGAGTCACACAATGGCTTAACTATCCAAGTGGTGGACAGTTATAACTTGTTAGGAACTGATGAACAATTATCCATAATAGATGGGAATCTGTACTGGATGGAATGATATGGTGTTAACATAGGCATGAGAGAATTTTCCATTAACAAATGTTTTTACAGACCTCTCAGAAATGAGATTTCTAAAAGGGAATTTGAAAGAGTATGAAGACAGCTGTCACTTTTTTTTTTTTTTTTTTGGACACAATTGTCTCAACTGGAAGAGGCAAAACAAAAGAAAACATCTTAAAACCTTCAAAAATGTAAAAGGTGACCGGTAGAAGCTGTTATGTTTTCAGAGATGTCAGCCATTGACACTAAATGAAAGGGAGTAAAAGAGGATGAGATTTGAAAGTGAAGGTAATTAAGAGAGATGAATGCAGAGAGAAGAGTTAAAGCCGTGGAAAATTTGCAGTGCAGTTACTCAGAGCAGTTTACAAGGAGTGATTAATACTGAGGTAGGAGAAGAACAGAAGCTCCAGTTTCTTGGCTTCACAATATTCTGTTTTTCTGTCCTGGTTCTTGCCTTGAAATATGTGCAAGAATGCTCTTTTTATGTGGTAATATTTCACCTGCAGTATAGGTAAACAATAGCATGTAGTGTGATGTGATTCAGAACTGGGTCCTTACTGTCTCTGTGGGTAATAAAAAGAAAAAAAAAAGTCCTACAGATCTGCATAGTAACAGTACCAAGTGTGATTTGTGGAACCTGGGAGCACACGTGACTGTAATTGATTGTTTTGACTGATTGGTGAGAGTGTACTGAGTGGACTGAAGACAGTTCCTTGTTTTTATTGTAGATGGGCCAGTAACAAACTTTGGAAAAGCTAATATTTGAAAGCTGTTGCAGGAATTCTACCATGACAGATTACATATGATGGGTTTGGTCTGTGTGTGTGTGTCTCCTCTCCCTCTCCTCTCCCTCCCCTCCCTTCCCCTCCCCTCAGGACAGCTCTGTAGCACTGATTCTCATCTTGCTTTGGTGCTGGTTCAGGCTGGGAGGTACATTCATCGGCTACTTTCTGTGGCATTTAACTGTGGAGAAAATCCTGATGTCAGATTCCAAAACCTTTGAAAAAAAAAATAGATGAGGAGAAAGGACTTTCACCATCTGTGAAAGTACAGATAGTATCATTGTGAAACAGGAAACATAGGTTGAAGTTAAGATGGAGCTGGAAATGGATTTGAATGGTTACAATGACATTTAATGTCTGGACACTTGTGGAACAATCTGGAAATGTTATGATCTGTAAAGTTTTTTTCTATAGAATTGTACAAAAGAGTTTCTTGGTTCGTGTGCAACAAAGGTAATGAAGCTTGAACGTGCATGTCGCATGTCCTAGCATTCTGCTGTTCCTCATGACATCTCCCAAGATATCTGCTCCCATCCCCTCCGTTTTTCTGTGACATATCTCAGGAGCTTTCTGTTCATTCCCACTGCCTGTTTACAAGCCATGACTCACATTGTGAGCCTTCTTCCATGGTGATCAGCCTGGATTTCCATGAGTCTTTGGAACTCTGTAAGGGATCCCTTAAAACAGCCATTGAGTTTTGGTGTGGACCGTGGAGAGCAGCTGGAAGAGGAGGTAATGCACTCATCTCGTTTCAGCAGGAAACCAAACAAAAAGTCATGGCCTGAGCGAGCAGATTTGAAAGGATGCAGAGACCGTGTCTGTAGCTAACATGGTTAAGGCATTTGTTGTTTGTGTGCAGCAGATGGACTTGTAAAAAAGGCTTGGAACTGGGGCTGATCTTTTCTCTCTCTCCCTCTGGTCTTGGTATCAAACTCAATGTCTGTTTGTTACTAGCAGGCTAATTGATATGTTTGTGTATCTCCTGGTCAGGAGGACAGAAAAAATACAGGGCAATCATGCCTGTTCTTTTGTTGTAGGACATATTATGTGTGGAATTGTCTGGAATACTGACACATTTTTCAAAACATCACTATTTCTTTTTACCATCTTGAATATTATCTGGAGAAACACACAGGAAGAATAGGGAAAATTGCTCCTAAAGTGGGGGGAAATCTTGACAGCAATACTTATTAGGCAGAGGAATAATCTCCCAGGGGAGCTGCTGGAAAGTATCACTTAGACAGTCTTATAACAAGATTGGACAAGGCACTGGAAAATCTGTGTTAGGGAATAGTCCTGCAGTGACAAAGGGAGGGACTATATGACCTAATGGGATTTTTTCCATCTCTGATTTCTCTGATAATGTCAGGAGGACAGCTGCTTCCACAATTATTCTGTGCCCAGATTTTATAATATTGTCTCTCTCTTTCCAATACTTGTTCATTTTAAGTGTTTATTCAGCAGAAAGGAAGGGAGAGTCAACTAGTGTGAGTTACCGATAAATTATAAAAATATGGCTGTTTTTGTAGGTTGTCAGCCAAATACAATGATTTAGTTACCTAAATTCTTCTCTCAGCCCATTTTCTGGGGGCCAGATTCATTCCATGTAGTAAATGGGCTTAAACACAGGATAGCTTTTTTATAATTCCCTTCTAGTTTCTTTCTTCCCCTTCAGTCCACCTTGGCTTGCACCCCCTCTCCCAGGGTACTTGTACTGGAAAAACTATAAAAGGGGTTGAGCAGTTTCTTTATGGAGATGATAAATTTTATTACCTTTAAAAGCAATGATTTTGCTGGGTTTTTTTAAAAAAACCCTACCCACCAGTGCATTTATAGGCAAGATTTGTTTTGTTTGTCATGCATACAGAACACTCTTAAATGCAAATGAATTGTCTCCTAGAAGTTGTGTTATTTTATCCCTGACCATATATACTGGTAAACCTGCCAGTTTAAGTGAGGAGCAAGAGGTGGCTGGAGTTTACTTTCATAGTTTGACTTAAAATGCACTGTGACTGAAAACCTCTAGAGAGAGAAAGGGTTTACTTCAATGCTTATGCTGTATCTCTGCTGCCAATCCTGCAATAGTTATGATCATGCAATAACACACATTTTAAAATAACAAGCCATTGATTTTTATGACCAGCCATTTCCCTTTTGTAGTGTTGCAATCTATTTCTCTGCCCTTAGCTCTAAAAATATTTTTCTTTTTTTCTATTACAAGCAGTAATTTATTAGTTAAAATTTCAAATTGTGTTAATGAGCATATCCTAAAAAAATGTAATTGTCTTTTAAAAAAAAAATATACTGTCTTTCTTTTGAAAATTCAGAGCCTGTTTTAAAGCTCTTTCATTCAAGAAAACTCTTTCCATTTGTTTCTTCTTTTTTAATCAGTCTTTTAACTGCCTTTTGCTGAGGGAGGCAGAGATGTGTCGTCTGTCTCCTGGTCCTTCCCACACACCAGGTTGTGTAAAAGGTTTGGAAAGCTGTTGAGGTGCATGACAAAGCTGTGTGACAGCCAATGACTCCTCCTTGTCCTCTCGTGGAAGTCATATCTGGGTTTCCTTAACATCTGATACTTAGAAACTTCATCTCAATTCCAGCATCTCTCTATTGTAAAGTGGTCTGCATTAAAATAGTTAAAAATGCTTTTGTTAAGATTGATTTGTAGCTTTTTTAAATGTCCCCTTTAATTGATGAACTCTAAGGAGAATTTATGGAGAGTAGTCTTAGTCCCTCTCAACTTTTATTTTGCAAAACTGAGTGAACCCAATTCTCCTCTGCTCGTAAAGTCAGCTCCAGGCTCTTCTGGTGATGCTGGTGGACCTTCTCACTGTGGGTTCCTGTGAGAACCACCTACTCTCAGCATGGATGAACACTGTACTCAGAGAGCGCCTCACCGCTGTCTTGTGCAGTGATAGTAACCCCTTGCACCATTTCTAAAGAAAGTACTTTCCTGGTATATCCCACACTGGTGTTATTTTCTTCTGTCAGTTCTTTAACATTAACAGCCCGTAGCGAGATATTACTTGGAGGGGAGGGATTCTCTTCAGCTGCTGTTTCAGCTGGTGGTTTCCTACATTGTTAGAGGAAGCCTCCATATCCAAAGATAACCTTCTGGTGATGTTTTAATGGCAAACACAGTATAGGCTGTGAGGGGGTCACGTTTGCTTGGATAGGCGACTGCATCCCATCAGTGGCCAAAATACCCCTCAGGGGTATTTTCAGCACTCAATTTTATCTGCAACTGTCCCACGATTCACAGCTACGTGACTGTTGTGTAAATGTGTCTTAAAAGTGCTGTTAAAAATCACTTACAGCAGTTGGAACCAGCTTTATGTTTAGTATCTGACATCCTAACACGGCAGCATCGCACTCAGTTTATGGGGGGGAAGAAAGGGTTAGCATTTTACTAGTTTACATGTATGTGTAAATGTCTAGAAAAACATAATCAATATATGTTTTTCAAATCTGTTAATCACAACCATATGTTATTTTGAAATAAGGGAACAAATGCAGTAGGCACTAGGCAGGAATGAGACTGGAAATGTCAGTAATTTGTATGTCAATTAAATGTCACTTATACCTCAGTGACTTTTAAAACATGAATCTTGTTTTTCGTAATTTGTTTTTTGCTTTGCCCTAGGGTTGAGCTGATTTTGTTTGCAGCCATATCTACTTCGTAAATCGATTGCCTTTCCCTTTGCAAGAGTCTCAGTATAGCAGCGAGACGATACTAATTCTTTACAGCAGGGAGTACAAATTTCTGCCTGCAGTGTGGAAGAATGGTTCATTCTGCAATGTCTGTTACCCTGCTGTTTCATTAACAACAGGACCTACTGATGTGTGAAAGGTGCTTGAGCAGCTTGTTATATAGGCATTAATAGTGAAACATGCAATAAAGGCAGCTCTGTCTGTAGGAGCGAAGGGTTCCCTGTGCATGGGCAGCCTCGGGAGGGCTGTCAGAGCAGCAAAAGGATCCCAGTGTCAGTGCTACCTGCGTTAGAAACTGCTCTCTGCGCCAGTTTTCTCCCTTCAACAGAGAAGAAAGAAAACTGTTGGAAAGACACATCTCAATAAATCAGCTTTAGCTTTTGCAAAAGGAGAGCATCTAAGGTAGGAAACGTTAACTAGCCCTTTCAATGCATAATGTTTGCTGAGATGCAAGGCATTTTGCAGCTTGAGAATGGTCTCTGGTTTGATGCCACTTGCATTTATCTGGGGCTGCTGGCTTGCAAAGGCAGGTTAATCATCAGTGCATTGTATCTGAATTTGGCTGGGTAAGTGTTGACAGTTGATCCAGACCTTCTGCTTTAAAACAGACATCATTAAAAATACTATCAGCAAGCAAATAAATAGCTATGCAAATGCTTTTTTTTCTTATTTTTCAGCCTTTTCTGTAGCCCAGTTGTATTGGTCTAGCTGAATTCACCTCTTCTTTCTCCCACTTCCAGCCTTTCCCTTTTTAGCCACCTCTTCTCTCCAGAAATACAGAGCTACACCCGTCTGTATTTATTATCTGAACTGCTAAAAACTCACAAATTGTTCATGTGTCAGGATAAAACTATACATTAAACCAAACTTTTTGCATAGCTTTTACCCTGGAAATAATTTGTGAGGTTTATTGAAGAGCACTAAATACCATTTGATGATAGCTTAAGACTTAAATTTTTACCAAAGGAAGGGGTTCTGCAGACTATTTTTGAATAACTAGAAAAGTTTAGGATTTGAGGGAAAATGGTTGATAGAGAAGAAAGAATGACTATTGCAGGTTTTTTGAGGGTTTTTAAATTTCTTTTCACAGCTGCTTACTTGCTTTTTTGTTGAGAATTCCACCCACATGTATGGGGAAAGTCCTTGATAGTGCTGCTGTGCATTTGAGCTTGTGTGGGTTTGTATGTGTTAGTTTTAGTGCGTACTTTGATTTTTGAGCTTTGCAGACTTGTGGTGTCCTTTACCTTTCCTCACACAAAAATGTAGTACCAGTTAACACTCTTAAATTACCTGAATTGACTGACTAAAGGATCAAAGACGTGATTCCTGTAGTCACCCTGATACCTCCTGAGCCTCAGACCCCAGCAGCACACAGTCTGCCAGCTACACTGCCTCTCTGAGCCATGTGTTGCTGTGGTGATGCATTCACTACTATTTGCCAGCATTGGGGTTTTCTTACAATGTGAAATGTTGCACCTCGTGGATGTCTTCAGTCTCTCATCCAATTCCTTTGTGTATTCTTTCCTGATGGTCCTTAGACCCACATCAGGGGAATGCTGCTGTTGCACAGCTCTGAAAAGCGCTGGGACCTCCCTTGACCCCGTCAGCAGCACAAGCCCCTGCCTCCAACTCTATCCCGTAACCATGGCAGTGGTGCAGCAGTAAGTGCACTCTGTGACAGTTGCCTTTGTTGATAAAGTATCTCCAGGATGCTCTGGCCCATGTGAAAACTGTTCAGTGTGTCTGCTAATAGCAGGAGAGCAGCCTGTGGCTCATTTCTTGTAGCTTTAAGATTTTTTCATCTTACTAACCTTCAGCATTTCTTATGCTTTTTCAAATTTCTTTTTCCCTTCCAAAGTAAGAACTTCTCATTGGTACATGGAAATGGAAATATGTGGATAAGGTCTGAAAGTAGAAACTTCCTACTTTCAGGAAGGATTATTAATTTCAGTTCTGCATGTGACAGCAGCATTTCCACTCCCAGATAAATCTGGTAATCGAGAATAGCAGTCCTTATTCAGGCAAAGAACAGAGAGACAGCTTCTGTTCTTAGATGTTTACAGCCCAGATCACCATGTTCAGCTTGAAAAGAGCTGTGCTGGTTTCCTCTGATAAATCAGGCTGTTTCTCGAGGACTGTTCAGTGTTGGTTGAACTTCATTCTTCCCATCTGAAATGGGTGCACTAAACACACAGCTGCAAAGTCAAAAATTAAGGGGAATATGTCTGCAAGTCATCTTTCTCCTTCTTCACTCTCTCTCTCCTATCAAGAGTTGGCATAACTGAGAGCCAGCTGCAGCTTGGCTTGCCCCCTAGGTGGGTTTTAAGTAATGGGAAAGGAAAGTGGAAAAGAAATAAAGGAGATTTGTTGAGCAGATGGAAAACAGAAGCCTCTTCCAGTCTCAGTGGGTGGCAAGAAAAATTGCAAAGCTGAGAAGAAAAAGACAAAAGAGGCAGATCACTCACTCCATAACAGAAACAACTCAGTGCAAAATCAGTGTTTTAAAGTATGACAGACTGTTTTGATTTACAAGAACATTTACCAAATTCTGTAGAAGAAAATGCACTGTTGTCCATTTCTAGATTTTACCTGATTGTGGCAGGGCTGAATTTGATCCTGAGCCAGAACTTGTTTGCAGATGGCACAGAATGAGATTACAGTTGGAATAGTGTTATTTTTCCTTCTATTATTTATTTTTCTCTCAATTATCCCCCTTATGGTTTTTTAATTACTATTTTTTAATTTTCTCCTACAACCATTAGAAACTTCTGAGAGTCCAGTATTATAGTAAGTTGTTATCATTCTGAGATAAATGTTCCTGTTGGTACATTTGATCTGCACGTTATACCTGGAAGAATAAGGAATGTGTGGGAAGCAATTAAAATGACTCAAATGCATGTGGGAATTCTCAAGGCTTTGCAAAGCACAGCAGGATGAGCCAGAACCAAGACAGTATGAAATAACTGTACATTTGAGATTGCTAAAGCTGTAGGTAATGCTGCAGGTGTGTGTAGTGAACATTTCGTGTGCCTGTTTCTTGGCATCCGGTAGGATAATAAATGAATCCAGTAAGTAGAAGATGAGGAGAGTGATTGATAGAAAACATTGCACTGCACTTACAGTGGTGTAAATCCTGATGAAAACGGTTCATTTGCCTTGGCACGCTGTTGAAGTGAGTCAGTGGTGAGTCAGGTCCACTGTGACTAAGAGAATTAGTGAGAGTTTTTCTCCACAGAATTCTGTCTTTAACTTCTAGCTCTCACACTTTTTTCTCCTCAAAACTGTTGTATGATATAAACAGTAGATATTTTGCCAAATACTTCTGCCTTGACAATGTTGCCTGTCCTTTCAAACCCAGTAGATGATATGACATCTGTTTACTAACTTAACCATTACTGTATACAACTATTACTGAGTAATTCTTCGAGTCCTTCTGTTGCACATGCAAAACTCTGGCTTTGCTAGAAATGTGAGTGGAGATTTTATGTGATTCCACTTAAAGCTGGTAACTGAGCAGAGTGTTCTTTTCCAAGCACAAAGGTTATTTTCTCAATAGCATCACTCTAGTTTGAATATAAACCTTAGAATTCAGTTTATGGAAGCCAGTATTGTCCTTGTAATGTGCCACAATGTGGATGCAGTGGCAGAGTTACCAGTGTGTGCATCCATTGATAACAGGTGATGGTGCAGTGCTGTGCACCTTCTTCATGGTATGCTGAGAGAAGGAGAGGACAAACTTCTGAGCCCTAGTTTTTACACAGCCTTTTGGATTAAATGCACAGTGTGCAATGTGGTTTAAAGTGCTGGCCAAGAGCAGGAGGGTTGTATTAACACATGGGAATAAGCAAGAACAACCGCTGATTGGGTTTGCCTAATTGGTGGAATAACTTGATAGGAAAACTTTCTAAGCCAGTTCTGTGCTGTTCTGTCAGAGAGTTAATAGATAATATATAATGTATTTCTGGGAGCAGAAATTAAAACCTTATCTCAGCCACAGTCAGGAAACTGCATTTACTTACAGAAATTGTGAATTTGCCTTTATAAATCAATGCAGTGACTGATTGGGCTATTTAACAACAAAATGCTGTATCTCATTTAAAAATTTTTTTAAATTTCATAAATATAAATGTGTGGAGTTCCTTTTTATACTTGTGCTTCATTATCAGTTTCCTATACATTCCGGGCACCCAAGACAAATTACAGTTCATTAACATAACAACTTAATATCTCAGCAAAAACAATCATTTGGGGAATGAATGAAGAGGTATAAACAGGATGAATTAAATATCCACTAAAGGATATTCAGCGATTTTCCACCTTTTTTGCTTATATACTTTGAAAAAAATATTACCACTGAAAGTATATGCTCCTCAATGTTGAGTTTAGAATAATAGATAATAAGCAGATAGGAAATTATGGATAATAGGAGCAGAACAGAGCCAGCAGATTCTAAGGAAGGCTTCCACAGAGTGCAAGAACTAGCAATGTGAGTTTGGTGAAGGACAACCATGATAGTTAAGGGGTTGGAGCACATATCCTGAGGAGATGCTCAGGGAGCTGAACTTGTTCAGCCTAGGAAAGTGGTGGCTTTAATGAGACCTAATTGTAGTGTTCCCATACCTATGAGGAGGCCCTTGAGGATGTGGAGACAAGCACCTTACTGAGGCATATGATGGGAGGGCGGGAGACAACTGTCGTAAATGTAAAGAAGGGACGTTCTGACTGGATAAAAAGGAAAACAAAAATCACTAAGAATGACTAAGAATAACTACTGTCCATTGGAGCAGTATTGTCAGACGTTGTGCAGTCTCCATCCTTGAAGGTTTTCAGTATTCAACTGAAAAAATTCCTGGGCAGACGGATCTGAACTGAGTATCAACCCTGCTTTGAGCAGGAGGCTGGATTAGATGAATTATGTACTATGTACTGTACTATGAAGTTAACCTGAAGGAATATCAGTGCCCTTTAATGAACAAATGGAGATGTCCATGTGAATGGACATTACTCAGGAAATGGAGACAAAATATACAAAAGAGAATAATTTATTTTCTAATCAAAGATTTACACTTTCACCCATCCCTGCATTGCCTAAGTATTTTTCCCCTTCCCATCCCATACAAATAGTAACTTGCATTTGTTGCATTTCAAAAGCAACAGTAGTCAAGTCACATGTCTTCTATATGATCTTTAATACTTCATTTCAGGTTGAGAAGCCTCATGGGAAGGCTTATTGACTGTCAGTGGTTTTGTGCTTTATTGTTTCTCTTTGCTTGGACGGGTGGTTGTCTGGTGATGACACAACTCTCCAGCAAATTTGTTCCGTGTCAAAAGCTTTTAACTAAGAATGCTTTATACCAGTCTTCTGTGGGCTTTGTTTGTGGGTCAGGCAGCTGCAGCCTGCCTTGGCATAGCCCCTAGCTAAGTGTTTTGTGGACTGTTTTTCATTATTTCTATTCAGGATAGGGTACAGTTAGGACTTGATTTGGGGATTTTAGAGTATGAAGTTGGCAAGATTTGGATCTACTTCAATAGACAACACTTAGTGGTAATGAGGAACTATTATAGCAACTATATTGTACTATACACTCAAAATGGAAAATATGCTTTGATATGATTGAATCATTGCAGCAATCTAACCTTTTGTCACTTCCACAACCTCTTTACTCCCAGTGATAAAAGATCTCAATTACCTCTATGCATTTTGATAACAATATAGATTTTTTAAATTGTTATTATTTTTCATTTTTACAGGAAAAAGTTTACTGATAACTTTTTATTCTCAGGAAAAGAATCAGATAGTTGTAAGTTTATCTAGTATATTAAATGATTTTCTGTACTTTCTATCTTCCCTTGACAAGCTACTTCATTGAGTAATGCAGTGAGATAGGATGAACTTAGACTTCAGTGATGAATCAGACATCAGAAATCTTGAGTTTTCATTCCAGGATTCAGCTCACACTCTGAGCTTTAGGCTCCTCAATTTCTCACATGTCAATCCATAAGCAATTGTCGCTCATCAACAGTAAAAAATTATATCAATCACACTTTTAGAAACAGCATAACAGACCAGACAAGCAATGTCATTGTGGTAGAGTTACAGTTATTGTGCATATCATCTTTTATATATTCTACCACTTCATCAGATATGGCAGCCATAGCCAGAAAATGAGCAGAGTTTTTTGCTGAGCTGTCTACAGTAATGTAATATATTTTTCCTGAGTGATGGCAGCTAATTTAAAACTCAAACTTAAATAGTTAAGGTTATTCCTTTTGGTATTAATTACTCTAGTTTTGCTAGCACTGCATGTTTTCCAGGCCTGGTGGTCATACTGCTCTGAAGACTTTCGAATAACACCCCTTACTGTCTTCAAATTGTGCTTTGAATGATGTGCTTCACATTTGTCACGTCAGCTTTATTCTCCTTAAACTTGGTTCAAGCCCTCAAGTTATGAGATGTGAGAAAAGGTGCTTGTATATGCTTTGTTGCAGAGCTCTCTGGTCCTGCTTTAAGTGAAGGATGGGTTTGTCTGTCAGTGTGCTGTGGGACAGGTTGAACACTGCGATGGTCCCTGTGCTCAGGACAAGGACTGCAGGAGGTCCGTGCCTCCCCTGGTGAAACATTCCTCTTGTTGATCCAGCCCAGAAGGCTCTTCCTTCTCTGCAGAGGAGACTGCACATTCAAAGGGGTCTCTTATACCTGAAGAGAAGGAAGAAGCTCATAATGCTTTGTCTCAGTGTTGAGGGCTGTTTTGACTCCATTTAAATTACACACTAAGAGTGCAACTTGGTGATTGTGGAAAGCTGGTTCATGGTCAGTTGAAGGAAAATTAAATTGTTGGTAATGTATTGTATTACTAAGGACACACTTTGCTATTCAGGTTTGAGGTAATCTCAGCTGAAAATTAGTCTTCAAATTGATCTTTACAATAATACTGTCTTCACATTTGGATTCCTGGGCACAAAGACCTGGTGCATCTTGAAGCAAATGTAGAATATTGAGGAGGTTTTTTAGAACCTATCACTTCAACCATAAGAGATTTCTCAGAGATTAATGTCACTTCTTCTGTTCTCTGTGTGTGTTGGTATTTTACTAAACACTGAGACAACAGTCTGTCAAGCTAAGTTTTCAAACTGTGCAAAGAAGAAGTAACCATATGGTTAGGAATTTGTTTGCTGCTTTGAACTACCTCGCATCAATATAAGCAAGAAGAGAAAAAATGATGAAGCCTTTATTACAACTAAACTAAAACCATACAATGTTTGCTGCCCTAAGCCTATAAAATAACTGGTTTCTGCTGGAACCAACTGTTCATCTATGAGACCAAGCCCCTGAAATTGAAGGGACAGGAAAAAGTGGGACTGATGAAAGCCTCCTTGGCATTTACCCAAGGGATTCTGTGATTCAGACTGAGGTCCTAGGTTTAATATACTTAATTATATCTATTCAAGGTAACTGCATATACATATCAATAAATAGTATTAGTTAATTCCTGCATCAGCTGCCTAACCTCAGGTTTAGCTAGCACCTCTCATTTAGAAATATGGTGTGGTCTTTTTTAAATACTTCCCAGTGATGAAGTGTCTGCTATGTCTTGTCTTCTGTGCTTTGATTAGAAGGACAAAAAAAATTAAAAGGGATGACAGTCACTGTCAGCACTTAGACTTATATGAAAATTTTTGAGTTTGAACCATTTTAATTCAGAGATAATTATGCAAAATCCATTTGAGTTCTCCTGGTGTGATCATCAGTAAAAGGATCACTATACTTTTCTCCTCTATTTTTTCTGTTACAGTTTTGTCTATGTCATAAAAGATGTCTTTCTGTGCCATTCCATACCTAGTTGATATTACTGACTATGTAAGTGAATTCACTAAGTGAATTAAAATTATATATTTGGTTGTACTGTTAAATTTAGGGAAATAGATTTTGTTCTGTGATGCATCCAGGTTATCTGAGAATCTCTCGTGGCAGTTTATTTTAGCAAAGAAGTAATTGAATTCCCTTAGAGAATGTTAGCCTGGGAATTGTATCATCTGTGCTAAATCTGTTGAGTTATTGAGGCTATGCATTCCATTAGCAATATTTGTGCACTTCTGAGGGAAATTCTTTTCAATTTGATATGCCAAACATAAGTTTATCTGGTGATAATTAGATACTATTCTGTGCTTAAACACCTGCACTAAGGCAAGCAATTTTAAACCTGAAGTTTAAGCTCAATACTGATGCTTTGTGGTCTAGTATTTTAAAGGTGTCAACACAGATATTAGTGACCATCTTCCATGTCTAAAATTGCAAAAACCACTCTGAAATCTGCACAAATGATGACATAAAAAGAGTGAACTGGAGCAGAGCTGTTTTCAAAATAGCAATTCTGATGTGATGTGTTGTTCTTTATTGCCTATCTGAAATGCTGTAGCAGGTTTTCAGGAGTGAATCAAGTTAAAACTGATGCAGTAAAACCAGAGATTCTTTAACTTAGATTTACTGCATTCCTGTGATTGTTATTGTGAATGGCAAAATAGCCCCCATACACAGATTGCATTCTTTAATATAAATGCCTCTGAAAGCTTTGAAATTTAGTGAATGAGAAAGAGTTAGAAAAGTCACCTTTGTTGTAACAGGGCTAAATTTCTAGATTGATAGAAGGGGATTTACAATGCAGTGCTGTGAGAGCCTATTTACATGCTGAAGGCAGTGGGGAAATAGTTAATAGTAGTTTCTTAAAGGCACCCACTGTCCTAGTAGCACTTTCAATGTTTTTCAGCTAAGCAGGTTGTGAGACATTCTAAATGGACCAAAATTTGTATATTTTTAACTTCAGGAGAATATCTGCGGAAGTCAGGCTTAGCTTAATCTTAAATTAAACCAAGTTTATTTTAGCTCTGAGCTATAGCGTTACTTGGTCTCCTGTTTTTTGTTCCTAGTGGAAATGGCATTGACCTTAAGCCCTTTAAACCATGGGCAATTCTGTCTAGCATAGAAGAGTGTGGGGTCAAAGAGGGGAAAGGAGATGCCAAGATCTGGCTTTCAGTTCCGTAGGGATTTTGAAGAGTGAGGAGTGCTTGGAGCATGTCCAAGAGCTGTCTTTGGGAGGTTGGTCTCTGTTTTGTGAGTGCCATCTGAGAGATGGGGTGGGATGCAGTTTGGAGGGACTGGCCCATGCTGTTCACTCAGCAGAGCACAGCTCCGTGGGTGCTGTTTTTGTCACTGGCTCAAGCCAACGTTGCAGGTAATTAGAATTTAAATGTATGAATATTGGCAAGTTACGAAGCAGTTCTGAGCAAATTGAGGACTCAGTCCTGTTCTCATTCCAGTCAGTGAAAATGACGGTATTAAATTATATGGTTTAATCTCTAAACAGATGACAAAACTCTTGGCCTGTCCTTTGAAGGTGTCAAAGCACAGTACCCAAAACTGCCTCCTCTGGGCTTGAAGTCCTATAGGCAGACTACACACATTCTTCATGGAAACTCCTTAGTACGAGGTACCTGCAAGACACTTTCAAAGCAGCCACAAACATTGCTTGCACAGAATGGTTTTTGCTGAGCATTAAGATTATGTATTCAGTTGACACATGTGAACATAAGGTTGAGTTGCAAATCTGTGCTCAAGGTTATGGCCTCCCAAATTCCTCAAGCAGGTAAGTCCTAAGCTACCCTGCACTTGGCTTACAGGGAAAATATGTTCATTGGATAAATTTGTTTCTATCCTTTAAATTCAGAGACTTAACTATTGCACATAAACTTTATTTTTTACTTTGTGTAGGCAAGACGATAATTACATTTTAAAGCATGAATTGTCTAGAATGAAAAAGCATCACTTTGTTTGTAGGAGACTGTTGAACTAATTGTCATTAAGTAATTAAATTATTCATGTTCAAAAGAATGAAAGAAAAACTGCAAAACTGATCAGTATGCTTAATCATCTGTGCCTTCTTTCCAAACAGGCAGGTGAAAAGCATTATCACCCAACCTGCGCACGATGTGTCAGGTGCAATCAGATGTTTGCAGAAGGAGAAGAAATGTGATTTCAAGGTAAATCAAACAAACAAAAAATAAAAGTTATTCTCGGCTGTCTTGCCCACACCTGCTTGCCCGCACCATAGGCTTGTACAGGAGAAATTCAGTGTTACAGAAGGACTTCTGCAATAAAGTATGCAATAGGAAAAGATGTTATTTAACATAAATATGAGCTGAAATCCTTCATATGTAGCAACTTCTAGCTCTACTAAACTGCTTACACAGTTAAATACAGGGGAAAACACCAGAGAAAATAAAGGCTTTTGCATATGTCTTTGACTGGCAGTATCTTTCCAAAGGAAAACAGAAAAGAGAAACTCAGTAGGATGTGGGAACTGCAAGGATGGTGTATTATCCTAAAATCACATGCCTGCCCAGATCTGTGTCTACAACTTTGCAATTGTCCATGGTTTTCTAGAAGCGCACTTTGAAACTTTTCCTTCAGCTGGAAAAGTCAGACTCTATTTAAAACACAACAGTGGTCTCAGTAAGATCTAATTATGGTTTAGCACTTTATTTTAAATGACAATCTTATTGTCACTTTGGTTTGCAACAAGAATTAGCTCATTAAAGGATATAGTGATACTTGTCTTTGCTCATGAATTTTCCCTCAGGAGCCAGAAAAAGCTGCAGTTCTTCCAGCTGACAAGGATCTTAGCAGTGCTAAAATCCTATACGCGATCAACACTTTAAAAAAGTACATCAAACTACAAATTTGTGTCTAGATTTCAAACCTTCTACAACTAGTTTGCAAGTCAGATCTTCTTTTTAAGTTCCATTTGTTGTAAGGGTGGATATTTGTTAGGTTTTGTTCTGAGTAAGGTATGCTCAGGTTCTATTAATTTGGATCTGTCTTATGTATTTTCTGATGCATGGAATGTTTGTACTAGCTTACTGTCATACCCTTTTTGTCTTCACATGGAGAGCAGTTTCCCTTAGAAACTGGTGTTAATGCCATGAAAGATCTATGATCAGTTATTTGGACTGCCTAATCTGTTAAATAGTAAAAACTGTTGGAGCTCAGGGTTTTATAATGTGTTCTTCATCCTCCTAATAAACTACTGTAAAGTTACTTCAGGTGTTGTATGTTAGCAGAAATCTTCAGTGGTTGTCCAACAGACAGCTTTTGGGTGAAAGGACTTTTTTTCTTCAGTATGAAAAAGTTCCCCAGACAATGTTGCTTGGCTATAGACAGGAGTAGTTAAAAAAAAAAAAAAGGTAAAATTATCTAAATATTTCTTAAATCCATTGGGATAATTTGAAGCAATTTATGGGACAAATGGGGCAAGCTCAGATCCTCTTGTAAGTGGAAGATAACAGCATTACATTTAAAGATGCTATAAAAGTCTTTCATAGTCATTCAGTAACAAAAAACCTCAGTAACTTAGTAAACAAAATTTATCTGGTCTGTACTTATAGGTATTCTTTTACTGCAAGTGTCTGGGTTCATCTGGGTTATTTTTGTGAAATAAATTCTAATAATCTCCATCTGTCTTCTGGGAAGTAGACCTTCTGTTTCTATCTTGTTTCCAAAATCCACTAGTTAGAAAACTATCAAACTGCTGTGAAAACAAAGCATTTCCAATAACTCTTCTTGATACTCTCCACCCTGTATAAACATTAAATGTTTATTATGCAAAGGTTCTCAGATTCCTGTTAGTCAGACAGAAGTTGCAGTGCACTCATATTGTTTAACTCCAGACCTTTAATCTGTGGCGGGTCTGAGCTCAGACTGGCATAAACATAAAGGTTCCTTCTTACTATTAAAATTGCAAATAATTATTTTATTTTCTATCATTTTACACATTCTACTTCTACTGAACACTCTTTTGAACGTCATGTTCAACTTTTTGAAATAATTTTTTCCTTTGTGACTAGTGTAAAACTATTCAAGTTTCTATCTCACACTCATTGTTTACTTACATCTCGTCAAGATCCTCGTTTCAACACCTGTATGCAATAGAGAGTTGGGTCATTGGTATCTCCTGCTTCCTCCAGGATGGACATTCCCATGAATTTATGCAGTTCCTTAGTAGCTGACTTACAAGAGGTAAACGTATGGGAAGTGCAAGGTCGGAACAGTGAATAAATGATAGACTGGATTTTCAGCTAGGTTTACGTGGCACAATGCTATTCCATCCCACCACAGCATGCTACTGTGTGTGACCCAAGCCTATGACAAGGATACATATTGTAAGAGGGCAGGAAATTCTAACTATATATAAAGAAAAAAATTACCATAAAACAGGTTACCCAGAGATGCGGTGGAATCTCCATCCTTGGAGATAGGCAAAGCCCAGCTGGACACAGCCCTACCTGCTGTAATGGGATCTGCCCTGAGCTGGAGGTTGGACAGGTGGAGCTGCAGAGATCCCATATCACACTTCTTAGGACTCAGATTTTGATGTTGGTCTGCCATATTGGAATACATGTAGCTTTCTGAAGTCTTTAAAATGTCTGTGATCTGGCTCGCTGGTACTGAGAGATTGTCATCTTGACCTCTGAAAGTATCCTGAACTAAGAGAAGAAGTGGTCAGTAACCTATGTCTTAAAAAACCTAATAGGAGGGTTTAATAAGGTTCTTATTTTGAACTTTTTAAGGTTCTTATTGTGGAACTGAATTAAGCAGAACTTTAAATTTACTTCACAGGAACATCCATTTGGCATCCAGTTTGTAGACAGGCTGCAAAGGCTGAAGAAAAAAACAAGGTAAAAAACTGTGTTTTTACCCAGTGATATTTGAGTGACATATTATTCTCTACCCTTTTTTTTGCAGCAGGAATGGATGGAAGGAGTTGGAAATTTTTCACTACTGTAATTTTAAATTTTAAGTGATGGGAATCTAGTTGGCTAATGAAATGTAATCATGTAATCTAAATATTCTGCTTTTAATCAGTGATTAAAGCTACAGATTAAGGAGAATGTTGACCTAAGAGTTATATATATATATATATAAGCTGAATAAAGAAAAATCTTAAAATATGAATAAGGAAAAAAAAAAGTTAATTTTTAACTTCTGTCTGATTATGATGTTATCAGTTCATGACCTCTTTTCATGTGGCTCTGAACTAAAAAGATCAGAGGACTTTCACTTTATTTGTTCCTACTAAAAAAGAAATCTCCTTGGAGTTTCTGTTTTATTATTTGTTTCTAAAATGTTAGCAAGCCAGCCACCATTTAATTTAATGTCTGGCTTTAAGTACCTCCTAAAGTTGAATGATTGTGTACCTTTTTGTTTGCAAGAGGAAAAGGGGGGGAATTCTGGCAACTTGAATAATTACAAGATTAGCAGATAAATAAACTGTCCCTAGGACATGAAAAAATAATGATCCTTCTGAAGTGGTGGGAATGAGTTACAACTGTCTCATTTAATGTAGAGGGCAAGTGTGGGTGTTTCACGTCTGATGTTCTTAGATGCTCCAAGTGGTACCCTGGTATCCTTGTTCAAAAAAGCTCTGCTTTGGTTCAAGGCTTGGAGGAAGGCACATGGGGCAATTCAGAACAGCAGGCTGCATCCATAAAAAGATTGTTAAATCTGGTGTGTTAGAAAGTCCAACTTGGACTAAATTACAGTTCAAAGAAAAAAATAAATTTGCTTGGGCTTTAACGGAAAGGATCTTGGCTGTAGTTTTTGTACCCATGTGTTTGGGAAGTGATTGCTCTGGTGCTCTTTATGACAAGCTCTGAATACCAAATAATTTTCCCGAGCCTTGCAGTTGTTTTTTTTTTTGCCTTGAGTTTTTCTTATTTTCTGATCTTTTGTGTTCAATATTGAAAAAATAAAACCAGGAGGAAGGATGCCATTTCAAAGAGAGTAATAATGAACTTTTCAACATAACTTGTAAAGTTTGGAATGGGATCTACTGCTTGAGAAATGTACTGTTTGACCTTGCAGTTTGTTAAGTTATCTTCCTATATATAGCTATATGAACAGCATGTAATTAAAGTAGGTGACAAAAGCAAAAGGAGAAGGTGGCAGCATGCTCCAAAACTTTGGAGATGGAGTGGAGGGGAAAAAGAAGTTGTGAAAGAGAGTGACAGCATAAAGAAAGATGATGGAAGAGTGAGATTTTAAGCAGAAGGGAGGAAGCTGGAAAAGACAGGAGAAATCAAAGCAGCAAGGGAAAGTAACGTTTATGAAAAGGCATGTAGGGAAAAGAGGTAAGTGGAAGAAGAAGAAAAATGTGTAGTACCGAAAATGAACTAACAGAGACAACAGAGTCAACAAAGGTGTGAGGTTTTATTGAACAAGCTGGGAGATGATGTGGAGCAGACATGGATGGGGATGCTAAAAGGGGTAATGGATCATGAAGAGAACATGTGTGAGATGTGGGATGTTTCATATCCAATTCTTTAGCCACCAGTATCCTCCAAGGCCTTCTTCTCCCTTCATCCCCCCAGTTTGTGGAGGTGGTATTGGAGACTGCCCTGGCCCAAGTGCAGGACCTTGCACTTAGCCTTGTTGAATTTCATGAGGTTTGCATGGCCCCACTTCCCAAGCCTATCAGGATCCCTCTGGATGGCATCCCTTCCCTCCAGCATGTTGTCCCCACCACACGGCAGGGTGTCCATCTGCAGGTTTGTCAAGGATGTGCTCAATCCCACTGTCTGGGTCATGGGTGAAGATATTAAGCATTACTGCTCCCAGTATGGACCCTTGGAGAGCACCACTTGTTACTGGTTTCCACTTGGGCAGTTCAGAGAGGTTACTGAAAATGTGCAAGGCTCAGGCTGGGACCTCCAGTAACCTTGGTGCCAAGGGAATGCCCTGACTAGGCTCTCCAAGGAGTGTCAGAAAAAAAGGGCTCACCCCTTGTCTGCCCTTGGAAAGACCCAGAGCTTGAAGGGAGCCTTGGAAGTCATCTTGTCCAACCCCTCTGCTCAAGCTTGGCTGCCTTGGGCCAGCTGTCCATGACCAGGCTCAGGACACAGAAAGAAGCTCTGAAGCTTTATCTGGGAATCCTGAGCCTAATCCAAAACTGTCAGCAGGGTTCAAAACTTTGGAGAAGCGCGATTTTCTAAAGTTATTTTTCTCTTTTGCATTGTGTGTCCTGTAGGGACCTCATGAAAGAGAAATATGGTTTGTATGTGACATCAGTGTATCAGTGGTGCTTTCATGTCATTTACACAAGTTCTAGAAAACTGAAAAATGCTTTAATTATGCAGAAGAGGTATTTAATTAGACTATCTGTCTTAAATCATCATTCCCCAAGTCCCTTTCCATGTTGTGTTCGCTGTGGGTGAATGGCATGGCAGTGTGGCATGTTCCTGACACAATGCAGAATGGTTTGATGGCATAACCTTGGAGTAAAAATGTTACCAATGTATCCTCTTGTAGCTTGACCTGTCTCTGATAGTGCCAATAGGCTGTCCTGGCATCCCAGAAATGCTCTGAGCCATTTTGTTCTGGAGAGCAAGGATAGGAAAGCCATGTGTAAAACAATTTTTGTGTTTTTAAAAGGTTAAATTGATTGTCTGCAAGTGTTCTTTTATTTTTAACTCCATGTTTTGAGCTCTCTATAATATGTCATTTTCAAATGGTAAAGATTGAATTAAATTAAATATCTTGCATGGTTTTTTTTGAAATTACAGTTATATTATTTTTGACTCTCCTGTATTTCCTATCTATTTCACTTCTCCTACCATAGGAAACTAGGACTTCCTCTGAGAGCATTATTTCTGTACCTGCTTCAAGTACATCAGGTTCCCCAAGCCGTGTGATCTATGTGAGTATTTCCCAGTGAAATTTGTTCTGTGGGATGGGAAAAGCCTCCTGCTTCCTCCTACAATTTAGCACATTACATGGAAAGTTAGTGTTTCCAAACCACTGCAGTTGATGATTCCTCTAAAATGGAATTATTTTCTCAAGTTCAGAATATTTGAGTACTGCATTTGCTGTAACAGAATTCTGTCATTTTCCTCCTATGTTTTGTGGAGTATTTGTAGCACTTACACTTCAGCTAGAGCTGGCTTATACCAAAGCATGCAGAATACCCCAGTTCTTTCTGAAAAGAAAAGTTTAAGTAAACAGTACAGCCCACAGGTAAATTACAAGCTTAGATTTGAACACAACTTGTTTAAATTGAGCTCCTGAGCCTGCATCTGATTGCTTATGAAAACACTCATGTGTGTGATTGCAGGACTCTGGTCTTGCCAAATGCCAGTCCCTCGCTCAGAGGACCTTTGATGTGTTTATGGTTTACAAAGTGCTCTGGAGAGCTCATTGAGAGAATTAAAAATAACATGTATAATAAAATGTTAGGACTTTTTTTTTTTTCAATACAAGATCAAAATTTATGTAGTGTGGTGTTCATAGCCAATTTCTCAAGGCTACCAGCAATAGATAAAAAATGCAAATGTGGTATGATCCATACAGATATCTCTTGCAGAGCTTCATCATTTCCAGGGCTTTTCTTTCTCCTGGCCAAGTATCCCTCAGGTTTGCAGGTCATCCTCATCAGTGAGAAAATTGCTGGAAATGCGATTGACTTCCGGAGAGGTTATAATACAAATATTAAGGGCTTTTATCTCATACACTGAGACAAGCAGAAGAGTGCTTTGGATCCAAACTTGTCTTTTTTCCCCAAATAAAAGTTATTTTGAATACAATATGCGCTTTACCTGACTAAGATTGAACTTGCAGTGAAACAAGTGCCCCTTCTCTAAATGCTTCTCAGTGATTCTGGGTGCTGGTGAATACCAGTGGTATATTACCAGCCAAGAAATGTCATTGTGAAGGCAGTTCATTGTGCTGGGAGCCTGTTATCGTGTAAGCACTTTCTTTGGCCAGATGAGCTTTTTTTTTCAGGCATGCACCATCTCATACTGTTTTTAAGCATGAGAATTCTCCTAAGATTTATATGTTTTTAGAGACAGTTATCTAACTGCAGGATGGTACTGTTTTTATTGATGTTTGTGGTTACAACTTTAAATTTGCTTCACTGGCTGTTAAAAGTCAAGGACAAACCTCCATTCTCCTTTTCTGTTCTTGTTTGTTTGCTTGTTTGTTTTTAAAAGCTATCATTAAATCAGCACACAACTCTGATGTTTGTTACTGTAATATACAGCTGGGACTGGGAAAGATTAAAGTTGTCTAGCAAATATGAGTCAGTCAGAAAAAAGGATTCCCCAGAGGAGTGCAAGTTCTTGTTCTATCTATCCCATCTCTCACTGCTTAATTGTCAAAACTTGATTTTGATTGATTGATTGATAAAATCCATTGTTGGCTTTCACAAACAAGACAGTAAAAAGAATTGAAAACTGTTACTGACTTCGATATTATCACAATGGTCCTTTGGCTATCTGTTTTTATATGTGTTTTCTGTTATAGGAGTGTTATGACATACAGACATGCTCAAGATTTGTCTTGTGTGCTTTTGTGGCTGGTTTTGCCAAACTTAAATTCTTGCTGCCACTGAAAGGAAGGTCCCACCCACACGTGGCCCTGTCCCTCTCTGGCCATATCTTCCCATCTCCTCTTTGCTGCTAACACTAGTGTCTACACCGTGATATGCAGTCAAATTTGAAGCCAGACTGAGTTAAACAATAACCCAGGAAAAACCTCCAGACAACCAAAGAGGCGAAAAAGAAGCCCAAGCTGTCTACATGGCTTCTAATGCTAATGTAGAAGGCAGAACACAGTGGGATGTTGCACACAGGACAGCAGCTTTCAGCAGTAGCATAGATTCAGATCATTAAACCCGTAATAAAATCGTACCTTACCAGCTGGTGAGCTCTGTGAAGTATTTAGTGGACAAAAGAGTTTAGAGAAAACAGTTCAGTCTCAGGAACTGTGAGTTCATGGTGCTCACACTTGCAAAGCCATCGAGTCAGAGCAATGCTGAACATCATGGTGGACACCACCCCATGGCAAGGCAGCTGTGGTTCTAGGCCACGCTGGCACGGTCACATAGGGAAAGGTGAAGAAAGTTGGGTTTTTTTGACATAAATGTGAATGTGCTTCATACAGAGGGTTTACTAAAGCCATACCACTTCATCTACTGACTTTGGGGTCTTCTTGCACTGAGAGAGGGCACAGGCCAGTGTCTTTTAAAGGTAATGGGCATCTTTTCATGACCTGTAGGGATGACTTCATTATATCCAGACTGAAATTTGCCCTAGTGCTGGCAACTCCTCAGAGTCCCGAATTAAATATGTGTTGATTTCTAAATTATGCCATTAAATAAGGTTTAAATAAAAGTCCTGCTTTATACTTTGCTTAATTTTATTAAACACAGAATTAGGTGCTCCAACCTAATATGTCCAGCTGGAAGGCTTACATTAGTTTACATAGCTGTGTTACGTGTGCTCTCATACAAGGAATAGAAATCACGCTATATTTTTAAACAGGTCATATTTGAAATTATACAATTGTAAAATTACATATTTCAAATGAAATAGATACTCTATACTTACAGCATGGTTTTACCAGAATCCAAAATGCCAAATTACTGAAGAAATGGCTAGAAGCCTCTCAGCTGTAATTTGAGCTTTCCTGAGCAGATTTGAACTCCATTCACATAATTGAGTGTAGGTGAAACAAGTAAAATAAAAATACAGTGCAGACACAATGTTTGGAGAAATGAGTGTTTAGAAGGCAAATGTATCCCTTAGGTGTTTCTTCATCCAAATTTGCCCACATTGTTATATCTAAACTGAAAGGAATTACATAACAAGGTAAGTTTTACTCCTCTAACAGACCTGAAATCTAATGGGAAGTTGCACATCTAGATAGAGAGCCAAAATGACTGTAATTCCCATTTAAATATTCCCAATCCTGAACTACTTTGGATTCACTAGAATAACGGCCAAAAGCCTGGATACCTTAACTGAAATCACAGCCTCTTTGGCCTTCATTGTAGTTACAATGCTGCCCAAAGTATTTCTGGGGCAGATGGGACAGACAGGATCTTTACCTCTTCATTACCTGTCTGTTCATCAGAGCTGTCCACTGGCTTCTCAGTAGGGAGGGACTTTTTTTCATTAAGGGGCTATTTCATTGCTCTTTAGCTTCTTAAAGGAGCTGCAAAGAAAGTGAGATCTGTAGATTGCTGAAGAATCACATACTTGGTTAAAGCACATTTTTTCATTAGTTTTGAGGATGGGAATATGTGATGGTTATGGCAGCTTGGTTCTACTTTCTTATTTAAGAATAATCTTCCTTCTTTTCATGTAATTTATGTTTGCACAAGTTCATGCATTGTTTTAGAAAAAAAGGATGATTGAAATTTGTCAGACTAAATGTTTTTCTGGATTATTAACCTGAAAGAAAACGCTTGGAAAACTTATTGAACTTTTCTTAGCTTATACTAAGAAAAAACAGAATTACTGCATACATAAATCCTTGATACTTTTGTACTTTTGCATGTGGAAAGCATTATTGCAGTTTTATAGCTGATCATGCTGAGATTTTCAGAGCACAGCAAGATTCACTCATCATTTTGTTGCCAACAAAGAGTTTACCATTCGGTGAAACTTGAAGTGGGAATGAGACAACTACGCTGCCCCTTTCTCCACTCTCAATGTGGCCAAGTTTTCATCATATCTGCAACCCAGTATGTGCTGGATACAATTTTGGTGCTCTTATCCTAAGGATAATCTGTGCAAATGTGGCAACTTGATAATAAGTTATGCTTTTGGAATACGTGTAGTAGGAGGAGAAAAGGGACCAGCACAGTCCTTTCCCTCTGTTGGTTGTGTGAGTCTCATGAGAGGATTTGAACTTTACTTGAGTGGCATCTGTGACCTCCCACCAGGGTGCAAATCCATCATCTGCTGGTTTGTGACCCATAATTAAGGACTGTTTAGACATAGTCAGGAAAGGAGGTGAAGCTGTGGGACCCGACTGAATGGGAAAGATCAAAGAGCTGATTAATGCCTTTCAGCATCTGGAGAGTATATCCTGGAAATACATATTTGATTATTCACTACTGCTTATAGCAGGGGAATTCTGCACACCCTAACCACTTCAAAATTTAGTGTGTTTTGCCTGAAAAAGACGACAAAATCTGTCCCCTGTATCTGTTTGTGCATCCAGGAGTAAGTGGCATATAACCAGGGAATTGGAATTGCCATGCTACTCCTGTTAGCCAAATGCCAGTGACAAGGTAGAAAGTAACAGTGTATTAAAGAAAACAGCAGTAATATTTAGCATTGTGTAGTAAGTACAAGAGATTTAAATGTTCATAATCACAAAAAGTGGTTTATTATGATTATGACTTTTCTACCTACATTTATCTTTCCTTGTCTGATTGCATCCTGCTCATATTCTTTCTTATTCTCACTGCTTTCTTTCCTCCTTTTCTCAGGCAAAGCTTGGAGATGAAATTCTTGACTACAGGGACTTGGCTGCTCTTCCTAAAAATAAAGCCATCTATAACATTGACCGCCCAGATATGATCTCCTATTCTCCATATATCAGTTACTCTTCAGATGACAGGCATAGTTATGGGGAGGTACTGAAACATGGGTATTTTTTTTACTACGAGTTTCAGGTTTTATGTGCATCATTGAACATGTTGCTGAAAACTATTAACATGTGGATAACTTTTTTTTAAAAAATGTAACTTTTATAGTTCTAGTTAATTGAGTCATGTCATCCATTCATTCACAATGCCTTCCAAAGAAAAAAAAAACAACAACCAAACTCAAGATGTTCATTTCTGTTCATTTCATTTTTTAGTTTGTAGAAATTTAAAAATTGCTTTCTGTGATCATTTTTTAAAGAGATGACATGTAATTCATTTTTTTTTTCCATGGGAGTATTTCTGCATGTGGTAGGAAACGGGAGCCATTGCTAATTATAATGCAAAAATGAGAAGCAAAGCCAAATGTTTTTCATGATTTTTTTTTTTTTTTTAATCGAAGTGTACCTTGTTATTTTGGTAACACAACAATGATATCACTTTCCTGTGTACAAATTTCTTTCAACTGTCCCTTATTTAACTTCATCCTCATGTCATGCATGCACTTCAGCCATTTCATAGGCAGAGCTAATATGATACAGTTTGTGCTAATGAAATCTAATTTAACATAATACTAACATACTAATAACTAATACTAATTCTGGCCTTTGTGAAACATACTTATATATAACTCCTGTCATGCAAGTTAGCTTTTCTTCTCTCAGCATACCTACATTTTATTTGACTTTGATTGCTTTTATAATTTTAGCTAAATTTTTACAAATTAAAGCTTTACAATATGCTAGATACGAGCAAGATTCTACAGTCTAGCATGGAAATCTGCTTTGTTCTCCAGGTGTGAGTGAGTGGGCAGAAGTCAATGCTATAATTAATAGTCATGGTATTTATAATACATGATTTCATGCTATCACTTGCTCACTTGCACCTTTTACACTTAATCAGTACTACTAAGATCTCATTACCACTGTCAGGTGAAGTGCAGTGCATATGTTAGGCTTTGCAGACTTTCTTCCAAGCCCTCTCTGCACAGTGCTGATCCATGGTAGCTCCACTGTAAAGTATTAAAAAATAATTAAATTGTATTTGGTAAAGGGTTTAAATGGTATCCAGGTTTCTGATTTCACAGTGTTTGATTTGGAAAGGAAAATGAACAGCAGATTGTTAATTTACATGATGTTTAATTGAAAGTAAATAGTGCAGGCATTTTTCTTTCCCTTAAAACGGTCAGTTCTAGTCCTGATTTTGGAGATCCTTCAAGGCAGGTTTTATTAGGGCTTGTGTGTAGTTTCAGGCAGTTGCTTTGACTTGGGAGTTCCCTATTGCCCATCTCTGCATCACAGGACGGTGCCAGACCCCAGGATTTTGTAGTAGAGAAATTGCTTGAAGACTAATATGAAATTATTTATATATTAGTCCTTATGTACTTAATTAAAAACAGATAATAAGAAAAATTACTCTAACTTAATTGACAGGTGTTTTTCCTAACTGTATCATGTGTTATACGTGGATAGTGATATTTTAAGAGTAGTTCTCACAAGTAACATCATGCATGAATTTGTATCACTAATTTGTTGTGTGTTGCTGTTTGCAGTCACCTCAGTTGCTCTCTCCAACACCTACTGAGGTAATCCCCAATGCCTTTGTTCTCCTATTCTGACCCATTTTGTGATGCATAAACCTGGTCATATTGATAGCCAGCAGCATCTGAAATGTAGGGTTTGCCCCTTGCCTCTACAGTGCATGAGGTTTATAATTTATGATTTTCAGAGTGTTACTTGTGTTCAATATGTGCTCTGCTTCTGGATTGTCATCTGTATGCATCTGTCTCCACTGTCATCCATGTTTCTGCTTTCCAAAATAAAGGTTGTATGGTGGTCACTTCTTCAAGCTCTACTAAATAAATTATATTGGGAAATATGATTTATGTTCACATTTAAAGCTGCCTGTGTGAGCTGGATTGATTTAATGCTTGGCATAGATTTCTCTTCTTTTCTTCTTCTCATTTTTTTATTCCACAAATAGTTAAACTACTTATACTATGTGTGTACATCTGCTTTTAAATCATTTGCACATACCTGAACTTCTAGGTCTGTGTATTTTGATGTGCATTAGTTAAGCTAGTCATTGCTTCAAGAAACATCACTTTGGAAGCAGTGAAAGCATTTCATGTATTTTCCCAGATCGTAACTCAATTACATATCATGGGTCTGGCTAATTTCTGCATTATCCCAGTTTTATGTACTGCAAAATTTTGGTAATCATGGAGTATTAAGGACTGTAAATCACTTTAAGAACTGGTTAACAGAGAAGTTAACCAGTAGAGATGTAATTTATTTGATGTTTTAAAAATAAAAGCATGTTTTATGTAATATTTGGTTATATAAACTAGGTTGACTGTTCCTTGCAGAGAGACAAGGTACACAAAGGTAAGGTCTGAAACAATATGAAAACTTGGTGTTTTGGAAGATTTTAATAGTTTCCTTTAAATTCAGTTACCAAACTGCCAATATTAAGTTCCAGAAGTGATACTGGTGAGGAGGTTGGGACTGCCATGATTTGTGTATACTCATTCCAATGTTATCCAGCTTCTCTGTGCTTACTGTCTCTTATTAAGGTGTCTATTATCAGGTACTCAGGTATCATCATCTGCAAACTTGTCACCAGTTTTGCTGCAGGGATTTTTGTCAGAGGAGAGTTCCACTGTGTCGTACAATTGGACACATCACAGACCATTAGCTGACACTCATATGATATTTAAATATCATTACAAGACTTTGTAGAGCCATTGCAATACTGCTTGTAATTCTCTTTCCAAAGGTTACAGTGGGTTATACAATGTGGGTATGTTGGGAAGGAAACGTCTTGAGCTGGACATAGAAGAGGTGGTGCAGAATGCCTACAGAACACTGCATGCTTGGAAAGGCATCAGTTCTTCTTTGCTTTTTGTGTAATTACTTCTGAACTTTATATTAAAGCAATAATACTGCTGGCCACTGTACTAAACTGGTTTTCCACTTTTGAAAATACAGCTGGTAGGTCTGGGGTGACATTGAAGGGATGGAGCATATCTTGTCCACAGGAAAAACTGATGATATGAGAATACTGTACACCTCTGTAGAGTCAAGGATAGTCCCAGAGAAGCCAAATTCATCTAAAGATGAATGTATGGATATAATTAAGTTATTCTGATAAGAATTTGGGAGATGGTGTTAGGGCTAAGTAGGGTGTAGAGTTAGTTTAAATTATGAATGATCCAGTGAGAATCACAGATGCCTAAAGGCATCCCCATATTCATAAGTGACTGACACTTGGTACAGTATAGCATATCTTCATGCTTTTCTACTGGAATAGGAGAGGGGAAGTATTTTTTTAGTATGACTTTCCATAAAAGAGCATCTGCAGGTTACATTGATTTGTTCTAATATGAATATAACTCAAGCCAATTCTCACGTGTCTTAAAAAAGGGGAAATTTGAATTTGCTTTTCTAGGTAGTTTACACGAAGTTCACTTCCCATCTATTTCACTCAGTAGTGCTTTTACTGCTAAGAAGACCCTATTTGCAAATTGCAGTTGCAGTTTAACTACCTGTTGAAAATCAGAGGCTTGGAGTGTTTGTACGTGGTTTTAACTGGTTGAAGCCAAGGGTTTAGTGGGAGTTGGATTGTATGACTGGCTCTGCACAATGGGGGGACACTACACAAGTGTTAATATTGGGTTTCTTAGGGTTATGACCATGTTACAGTGTGGCACACTGGGCAATTCATACACAGTCAGCTTCATGATGTAGTGAAACCAACAAATGCTGATTTTTGTGTTGTCTGTAACCATTATGCATCTATTCATGTGGGTAAAAAGTGACCATAATGCTGTCATGCTGACCTGAGCTCATCTTCCACCCACTTTTATTTGTTCAAGAAATCACACTGTCCTGAAACAACACTTTTACAGTTCTTTTCAAATTAAATTGTGATTTTAAATTTATGTCTGTGCTGACTTTCCTGGCAACAGGACTGTTCTCTTGTGCGTGGCAGAGCTCTTTCAGTCACACTGCGGTTGGAGGTGCTGAATGCCACCTCATTTCATTAGGATTGCATGGAATCTTAGGGCAGCATCGACTCCCATCTACACAACACAGAAACATGGGAGATGGCACATTCTGCCTGTTGGAGAAGTTACTTCTCTTCCCTAATAACATGTATTTCCTCTCTTCCTCTAAGGGTGACCAAGATGACAGATCTTTCAAGCAGTACAGGACATCAAGTCCTAGCTCTGCAGGCTCCCTGGGCTATGGTCGGTACACCCCCACCTCCCATTCTCCTCAGCATTACAGCAGACCAGGTAACTGAAAAGCAGCCTTACTTATTCTCTAGATTTTTCCATTGCTTTGTGTTGTGTTATAAGAAGAATTGACTCAAGCAGACTAAGGTTTAAGGTGGAATAGCAGTCCATTTCAGTGATTTATTTATGGTGAAAAGCGAGTTTCATGGGGAGAAAGGAAACAAGTGCTTCAGGAACATGTATCCAAGAAAACAAAACTAGGCATTTAAGAAAAAATGATTTTATGTAGACACAAGATATGAGGGTTTAAGGGACTTAATCCTGGTCTAATCATGCCTGAAGATACACACTCAATCCACAGCTCTTCCAGGGTGTGGCACAGTAGCAATGAATGCACACAAAGCCAAGAGTGTGATCGAATGACTTCATGTTACGTTCTTGTACCACACGGTCGTGGTTCATGTCCCTTCTCCACAGTGCAAGAGCTGGCGGAATGACTGATTCTGATGGCTGGATTTTGAAGGCAAAGTTGCTTTACTTGAGAAGTTCATAGAGTGTTTTTTGCAGCTTTGAGCTATAGTAGCAGCTGTGTTGGTGCTCTTGTCACACAGACGGAGAGATCATCTCCTGTTGACCTTTGAATGGGAATGCTTTACAAAACCCCATTCCTGTTTGGGCTCTGTACAGGGTTTTGTCCTTGGAAATAATCAGTGAAATTGCTCAAAATTAATTATATTTTTTTTCTCTACTCCATAATTCAGGTGAAGAACACAGAGCATTTATATTATTTTTTTTGTTGTCTTTTAATTTCATTGGGGTGCATTATAATTTTAAACTAGTTTTGAAATTTGTGAGTTCTTGATCTTTCTAGGGGAAATGAAGATTTTAGAGGTAACAAAAACATTTTTTACAGGAATTGAATATTTGTACTACACAAAGTCTTTGCAAAATGGAAATGAGGTGGAGTATAAAAAAAATCTATTAGAGTGACATTAATCTCTGCTGAAGGTCTGGTAGCTGTCACACCTAATCTTAGTAGCACAATGTTAAAGCAAGGAGGAAAGACAAAAGGAATTCCAAATAAATGCAAATGTTTTAAAATTTAGATGATAATCTTCGTAATTGCCATTTTTAATAATTGCCACTAGTCCTCCAAACTCTGTTATCAGGACATTATTGCAGCAGAGCAGAGATGACTTGAGAATATTTTTCAAGGTACTTAATTGCATGTCTAACTTTCAGAGCTCAAATAACTTCCGGATGTTTCTTCAAATACTTAAATGAGCCGTGCACTGGAGTACCCTGGTGCATTGTGAGCTAAATCCTACCGGTGTGCGGCGCCAACAGTGAGAACTGACCCGCTCGGGGCACAGTTCTCTGCAGAGACAAGGCTCTTCCCATTTCATTTCATTAGATCCATTATGAACATTTCTCATTCCCTCTAGCAGCTTTTTAATATGCAGGTTTTCCCCTGAGGGCAGCCATGCTTTTTGTGGTGCCTTTTCTGGAATATTTTCTGATGCGTTACAGCATTTTGGGTGATGCCCTTAATGTCTGCGGAAAGCCCCTGTCCCTTGGCCAACCCCATGCTGTGGCCACAGGCATGTTTTTAGCAATAACCAAGAAAGATGAAGACTTAAATGTAAACTGTATATTTTCTAAGCATCAGGAGGAAAATGTTCCTGAAAAAAAAAGGATGGCATTGTAGTTTGTGGCTTTCAGTAAGTGAACTAAATAGTTTATTTTCACTTACTCTCTGTTGCCCCCAGCTGGTACTCACAGTCTTGGTACCAGTAGCTGCATCTCCCTGCCCCAACACCCAAGCCTTACATCTACATTCAGACATCATTACATCCCTTTCTTCAAAGGTAAGGTCCAGGAATGCAAAACCGTGCTGTGATAATGTAGATTTATTCAGCTGTGTTTCACTTTTATGTCTGTGCAAGCATGGCTTCCACTTGGATAAAATTTGTCTTAATTTTGTGTAAGTGCTTCCTTGATGTACTGTGTAAGTTTTACAAACTGAGTGGGTATGGGGTGGTTTTTTTTTGCTTTTTCAGTGAGTGTTCAGTGTCTTTCAACAGGGTAGAGGGAAGGAATTAGCTTTTATAATGAAACTGAGGAAGGGAAATATTTAAAAGTCTGTTAGTTCTAAAATACCTTTACCCTTTTGGTGATGCTAAATAGTATAATAAGCTTACACATTTGATACAACATAGGTTGAGCAGTTATCTAACCTTCCAACCTACTGTTAGGTATTCCTCATATTATTTTGTAGCTTTGCCAAAAATTATGACAGCTGCTTACATCAGAGTAGCTGCACTATCAATTAATCTATGCCATATCTTATAAAACAGTAACTGAATCTGTTCTCCTTGCCATTAGTTTTTTGCAGTGGATATTAACTTCTAGAAACCTTCATGTTCTGGATTAGACAGTGCTGAGGAATGCCAAGAACCTTTGAGGCAAAGGCTTTTTTTCAGTCAGTTGGGTAAATGTCTGAAGAGAAGGCATTCACCTACCACATTTGTCTTCCCCTGTCTTCTCTAATAACAATAAGGACTGTGAGGCCACATGAATGGCAAACACTTTCAATGCCTGTTCCTTGACTCTCATATACTCTTTGATTTAATAAAGTAAAACTTGTTCTTGAGGTTGTAACCAGTAAAGAAAAGGGAATGACCCTCTGCAGGAGCCAGACTTGCACATTCAAGTGAATAGCAGGTACTTGTTGCCTGGAATAAAAACTAATGCATCTTTGTTGGGCCCTGATGCTGCCCAAAGTCAGCTGAATTTCACTGCGATAAACAGGAACAGAATCAAGCTTGAGACAACCAAATATGATCCTTGAGAGAAAATTTTGGAGGAAAGAGCTGATGATACTAAACTGTTAGTTGTTGTTACAGAGGCTACCTGCAAAGCTCCTTTCCATGACCAGAAGCAGTCAGCCTCCCACACATTTCTTGAAAGGCTGGCACAATCCCTGGTATTCTCTGAGGCACTGCTTGAACTATTTTTTTACCTGCCCTCTCATTTTGGATGGTATTATCCAACCTGATGTACTGAAACTAAGAGAAACTTCTTCGGTGTGCAGCAGTATACGATTTCACTGTATGAAAAGCTCTTTCTCAAAGTCTCGTTGGCAGTTGCTTGGCAGCACTCCTGTGCAAATGAGTTTCTGCTCAGTGCTACCTGCTGTTTCTCAGAGCAGCAGCAATTATTAAGTGGTGCTATTTGGATGAAGGGATCGTCAAGTGGTAGCTCCTTGTGCCCAAATAAATATTAGTAATGTGATCAAAATTATAATCTTTTGTAATTCTGTGGCACTTTTTTATCAAGGAGCTAAAATATTTTGCAGACAGTACCTTACAGTGCCTCACAGTGTTCCTGTGAGGCAGGTGAACCTCTTTATAATTTTCCTAAGTAGGTAATCCTGAGCCCTGCCAAGGTTGAATAGATTATTGATTATTCACTGGTTAGCACTGAGTTAATCTCTCTGTCCAAAATGAGTCCAAAGCTTTGCTTCATCCTCTTCAAGGTCTCCGAATTCAGAGTTCTAGAATTTCTAGAATGTGTTTTTTTCCTTATCTTAAGGAGCCTTTTGATGGTGTGGATGTGCTTCAAAGTGGTTAGTGTGGGAAGAGTGGGATTGTAGCAAGAGTTGGTTTGTATCCAGAGCAACCTTAATGTTGCCACTTCAGTTTTAAGAAAAACAAGTCCTGCTTATCAAAAAAAATAAATTTTAACATCAAAAAATAATACACTGCTTTACTATACTAGAACTAATCTTTTTTAAAACCAGCACTCCACATATGTCATAAAAGTCTACTTCCAGTAGACAGTAGACAGATGTATTACTACCCTAGGGAAATTACGACAAGCAAAATCTTCCTTTTGATTTCACTGAGGTTGCCTCATATTCTTCCTGAGAATGACAGGGTTCATAAATTTTTCCAGTGACAGATATGATTACTAAGTTCTTGTTCCTCCATCAGTGTTCTGCAGTCTAATGAAGTCCCATGAAGTGAAATGGGATGAGCTGTTATTTATCATGAAGGCAAGTGCTTTGGTTGTGCTCTTTTAAGGATTTTTGTCTTCAAAATAAGTCCTGTGACAACCTCACTTCAAGAAAGCTTCACAGTCCACGCCACTGCAAGTCACAGGTGTGATATTCCAAGTACCTATGCTTGATGTAATAGTTCCTCTTGAGGTAATGGAGTCTTTGAGTGTGCTGAGCCCTGCTGAAAACATGTTTGCTTAAAACATGGTGGAAATTACCTTGTCTTTCTAGTGCAGGAGCACAGCTTCCAAAACCCTAGTTTTGGCTTGAAAACTTGAAAATAATTAATCATCAAACTTCAAAAAACTTTTTCTAATTTAGTGCACTATAGGCAGAGATATTAAAGGGTCCAGTTTTGTGAGCAGGCTTGGACAGCTCCCTCATCCAACCAGTGGCATCTGTTTGTTCTTCAGTCCTGCACTTTGACAGCTCCTCCTGTAACTTATTATTAAATTTCTCCTCCTCACAGATAAAATAAAATCTGACTAAGCAGGAGATATAAGCAATATTATCCTTGTCCTGACAGTCCCTTGAAAATGGAGCATGGTCTGAGGCCAGGTCAGTTGGCTTTATGTACACACAGGGTTAAAGTACAGCCTGCCCTGTCAGCAGCCAGAAAACACAAGGAAGTTTTTGTGGTTTACACTCAAGCTCAAAGTAAGCCTTCCCAGATTCTTTCCAAGTTAAACATTATCCAGGGAAGAGTTCAAGATTCTGGTTTTTTGCTCTTCACTGATCAGTAGAGAAGATCACAGCCTGTGGCTGCTTAGGGCAGAAGGCAAACCCAAAAGTTTGAAAAATTGCTCTCTCTGGTAGTTGTCTTTTCTCTGAGAATTTATTTGAAGTTCTTCTTCAGTCTATACTAGGCAAACCTTGAAAGAGATAGTTTCTTGGCAAAGTCTCATTTTAGAGATTTAAATTACAGCCTAGCTTAAGCGGCTGTCTATAGTTCCTACTCATTAACTTTCTACGTAGGTCTTCGGTTTGCTTTATTATTAAGCACTTACTTTTGTATGCAAAATGTGAAACAGAACTACTCACATGTTTGTCCAAATCAGTGGCAGAATTAAAGTTCAAATGTGCATCAGTATGAGTGGGGTCCAAGAAGAACCTTTTCCATAATTTCGTCCTTAATTCTTCCATTTTGAGCAAGTTAGAGGTGATGGCTTTGCAAACTGCTCCACACAGATGATCCATGCACTGAGCAATTTTTAGATTCCCTGTCCCCTGGTACTTGCACTTATATTATGTGTTCCTAAAAGTTTATTCCTCTTAATTAATGCTTCCTGCTGATTCCTGCTGACACTCTACCCTATCACTGAAGAATGACTTTCTGTGTGGTTATGATATCAGCACCTTGGGTCCCTGCTCAATGAAGTGATTTTTCATGCAGATAATATATGAATAGACATTTTAATAATATGTTAATTTTTAAGTAAATGAAGAATTAATACATTGTGGAAATTGCTTGAGAGATTTAATTTTCTGTTTAAATTAGAAAACTCCAATAACAGTATCTTATTTGAGTGAAGGACATTACAAAATTTTTAAGAATTTTGGAGGTGTAAGGGACCTTATTTTAGTAAGTATTTACCAGTGACATTGAGGCTTCTTCTATTTAATAGGGATGGGCAGGAATCTGGGCACCAAGCAGTAAAGAAAGAGGGAATTCATAAATGTGGAGTGAAAACCTGTCCCCACTTTTTTCCTTCCAAGAGCAAAGTGGAAATCAAGAAACTGAATAACTGTCTGGTTTCTTGTCTGAGGACTACTTGCCTGCAAGCTCATGGTGATGCACCAGATTCTTAGTAATTCTATAATTTTTCTTAACATTTTGGAAGGACCATAGGCTATCAGCACCTGTTGTTGGGATTTCAGTCTCTCAGCATCTCAGATTACACTTTTTCAACAAGAAATCACTGATACTGGGTGGTTCCAGCTGAATAGCTTTTGAGTTTTAATTTTTCGTCTACTGTGAACACTACAGACACAAAATTCAGGATGGATTAGTTGGTGTTTTGTCAAGAGATAACACAGCACGCTCTTCTACTCTCGTCTGTCCTGTCTCTGCTCCTGCTGAGCTTGGTGGCATTGTCCCCTTGACCTCAGTGGTGCATGGCAAGGCTGGCTTTGGTGACAGTGGGATGGCCATGCACCCACTGCTTGTTAGCAGAGACCACCTCCACGGGCATGGCCTCGACAGCTCTGGTAACCCAGGAGCTCTGTGGTTATGAAACATCTCCTTCATGAAGGCAGAACTCAGTTGCAGATCTAATGCCCTGAGCTGTTGCACTTTCTTTACCCTACAGAGACTTGCTACAACTTCATCATTACTAGCCATTAAATTTGTGCTTCATCCACACTAAAACAGTAACAGCAAATTAACAATCATTGGATGTAAGAATAAATGTCATGTTTGCTTCCAGTTGCTTAACAGTGCTGTAAACTAAAAGGATTTTACAAGTCCCAAAAAAGTAGAGCTTTACTTTTTTGTTTGCCAAGCAGCACTATAATGCCATAGAGTGTGCTTCAGGGAAATAAACCAAGAGGAGATGAATGGCACCTAATAAGCATTTGACAAAACAAGTGGAAAAATGAATATGGAAAAGTCCTATGTATATCTTGAAATTTGGTGAAGTGACTATGGCATTATAGATCCATGACTTGATAATCCAACCTTGTTTGCATAAAAATGCTGTGGCATGTTACCTGTGGGAAAAGTTTGCAATTGAAAGCCAAATTTCAACATCTCTCTTTGTCACTGATATATGCAGGATTCTTTGACTATTTATTAAACCATAATGTTTACATTTTGGTCTAGTCCTGCCTTGAGATAATTTAAACACTACTGAATTATGTATTACTAGTTTCAGAGGCAGGCTACGAGCCATAGCATTAAACTTTAAAAACACTTGATCAGTATATTATTCAGTTAAGGCTATGCAAAACATATTGTAAGATTCTTGATGTTCTTATCCTTTGATTTTCTTTTTCAAAGTATCATTTAAAGAGAAGTTTTCACTTCAAAGTAGGGAATCTTAACATGATATCTATCAGATAGTAATTTTTGATGAGGTGTTTGGAGTCTGAGCCAATATACAATGCTGAAAAATAACGGGTTTTAAAAAAACATATATTGAAAACTGTTGGATTAACAAGTCATTCTGAATAAGCTTTTATGCTTGAAATACTCTACTTTGCTTTCCATTTTTCTTTTATCTGCTTTCTTTGCTCTTCCCCTTGGAGGCAGTGAAAGTGGTCGGAGCACTCCAAGCTTATCCATGTACTCTGACAGCAAATCTTCACCTTGTGTCTATCAGCAGGCTCCTAGGCATTTCCATATTCCAGGTAGGCATTAACTGCTTAGCTTTTGATCTTCAATTTCTGGCACCTGTTTATTCTCTTCTGAATGTAATTTTTTTTTTTTTTGGCATTGATTTGGGAATTTCAAAGTGCAGAAAGAGAAAATGTCTACTAAGTGAATATCTATTGTAAAACTTCATCTCAAGAATAAAGAGAGCTGTGTGCTCGAGTACCTATATGTGAAAAAAATTGTTTTACAGAAGGCACAGAATGAAAAGTGTTACCAAAGTTAAAGTACAAAGTTACAGCAGTGCTGTGTTAGTGGCTGAACTAGATGATCTTAGAGATCTTTTTCAGCCGTAATGATTCTAAGATCCTATGATTTATAGTGCCATAACTGCATAGATGTATTGAATTTGTGTGCAGGAGGAATGACTGAAGGGTTTTTTGATGTTTGGAGGTTTTTTTTCTTATTAGTCTATTATCTGAATTTAAGTAATATTAACATAAACTTTAAAAGAAGCTGGAAGACTTCAGAACTGCAGGAGGCTCATTGTGGCTATCTTTGTGTATGTACTGTTTTCAAGTTCAGTCAACAATCACATTAAACATACATCCACACCATCTAGATTTTTGACTGCAAAATACATCTACCTCCTCACTGTAATAGTTTGTTTATCCACATTTAGCTTCTGTGGTTAATGTTTCTGTAAGCAGACCACAATTGTGTCTGCTTCGGTCCATAGTACTGAGTAAATCTGATGTCTGTACAGTGTGATATGGGATCCCTAGACTGTGGCTCTGAGGGCTTCCAGAAAATTCCTGGAAGGCCACATTGGCTATACAATTCAAAGTAAAGACAAATTACAGGATTTCCTAAAAGAACAGATTGTATTTCCAGTATAAACATTTATACCTAAACATGTACACTTTATTTGTAAATAATGGAGAAAATCCTTTTGCAGATTTGACAGTTGTGGTTGTCTGATTTACTCCTATATGAATTTTAAATAGTGTTAAGTGTTTCTTTTTGCTGTCTCTGAAGTATACACTGGTAGTGCTGATGAAACCACCCACATATCACCAAATGGATGCCACTCAATTTGTCTTAGAGCATTTTAAGGGACTTACAGGGAATTATGTTGCATAGATAGGTATAAAGGTTTTCAGCATATGATGCATAAAATTCCATTCTCTTTTAATAACCAGTGAATGGCAAACCACTGAATGAATGCATAGTCTTTGCTGAAGTTTTTGCATTGTTGTTGTTGCTTAGAGGAGACAAGAGCAGCATAGTCTGAGCTGCTTGCTTACTCTTTCATTCTTTCCTTTCTCTTTCCTCTTCCTCAGACACTGGCGTAAAAGATAACATCTATAGGAAACCTCCTATCTACAAACAGCATGGTACAGTCTGCTTTTCTCTCTTGCAGTTTTATCTGTGTGTCTTTGCAAAAAGATGTGTATTGACTCCCAAACTCCTTTGCTGTAGTCTTTGTATTTCATTATGTCCCTATAACCTCAAATAGAAAAGGAGAGAAAGTAATATGAAAATTAAATAGCATTTTATATAATATGATGTCCAAGGATACAGTAAGTTCTCCAGAACTGGGATACTGGTATTTTGATATGTTGTGATGATTCAGAGCTGATAATAAGTGCCACTTAAACTGCTGTGCTATGCCCTGACTGCTGTTCCACGCCCTGTTTGCACTCTTCTGCCCCTCTGTGCCTGCTCCTCAATGTAAATCATTAGATGCAACTTCTCAGGCTGAGGAAAAAAAAAAAAGAAAGACGACAAAAAAAATTTAATATTGCAATGGTGTTTGGAAAAATCATGAACAAATGCAAAATAACAATCATCTAGTGTAAATCAGCATAGTTTCACTCATTTACAGAAGCTGATAAGAGGACTCTGATGCCCTGTATCCTGGCTGTGTAATGTAATTTTATAGATACTTTTGGTTTGCAAAGAGGATTCTAAGCAACAGCTTTATATTTGCAGGCTGGGCATTTTTATATCAGTTTGCTGTCCGTTGAAGTCTGGACTATGTCAGTTTTACACTGCTGTATGCAGTTGTCCTCGTAATCACTGAAGTGACCAGAGAATTAAACCAGCGAGTCAGCAATCTCAATAGATTAACAAGAATATATGTTTTAAACTTTCTTTTCTAGATTATAAATGTTCTGAAAGATTGTGTTGGAAATACTTTCTTTTCCTACCAGAAAGTGAAACATAATTTACTCTAACCAGAAAAACCCCAGAAAACATAAAATCCCGAAACAACAATAACAACAAAAATCAATAAACTTTCCTTCCAGTAAAAATAATATAAATTAAAACCAAATTTTAAAAGATTTATCTTTTGTTCTGGAAGGAGTCCTGGCTAAAGCATGAACACATGAGCAGCTGATGATGCAGCTCCACAAGCTAATGGGACACTGAACTAATTCATGCTGAAAAGGAGCCAGAGAACATTCCTTTGTTGAAGAGACCAAGTTCGAACAAACAAGCACAAAAATGTTCTTTAAAACAAGAAGTGCAAGAATCTCTTCCAAAACATTTGGCTTTAAAAGGTTTTAGTTACATCAGCACCCAACAGATTTGCTACAGCTACAGCTTCTGTGTTTCTATTATAAACAACCAACTTCAGAATGAAAAAAAGGGTGGTGGAAAAATGGGACATGCAAGAGGTCAGGTTCAGAACTCGGATTGGAAAGTGAAGAGTGTCGGAGCCTGCATGGCTGTGTGTGTGTGTTTGTGTTTTAGAAATATTTGATCATTCAAAGTTACTAAAAAACTTTGGAAATCACATCGGGATTCATGGCAGAACCAAGCATCCCTTGTAGTGGTGAGGCTAATGCTCAGTACTGATGAAATTCAGGGCACTTGGATTAATCTGTCAGCAATGTGTTAAATGAAGCCTTCTTGGAACTTCGGAGGGGCTGGCCTTCATGGCCCTCAGTGATTTTGGTTGTAAATTCTCTGCATCTCTTTGAAGTCAGATGCTCTTAAGATCTTGTGGAACTTTTGAAATTTCTGAATAGAAATCTTGATTCAAGTGGGTTTTTTTTTTCCTTTGAAAACAAAAATAAAATTTCCAAAAATACATTATATCCTCTATACAGATTTCTGATTAAAATAAGAGTAAGATCTGTAACATAACCTGGAATAACTTGTTGACTCGCAGTTTAGTGTGTGCTCCCAAAATATCTGTAAACCATTGCACTTCTTGCAATGTGGGGACTTTATTCATCATCTTGAATGATGAATATTCTTTCCTATTTATTCCTCAGAGAAGCAGCTTGCCATCTTGGGAAAACACCCTTGTCGGGATATTATGAGATAACTGTGAAAACCTTGTGTTTTTTCATAATGCTGTTCATATTTTCTAACCCAGCTTTTTTTTT